>VONZ01001584.1:0-87500 GCA_012976165.1 Labeo catla | reverse complement strand
ATATATATATATATATTTTTTTTTTTATTTTTTTTTTTTCTCATATAAAACAATGGTATAATATATATAAATGTTTTAGATAGATAGATAGATAGATATAGACTTCTCTAAATAAGTATTTATTTAATTATTAAACATTCATTTTGTTGTTTTCATATAATATATATATATATATACTTTGTTTCATTTCAGTTTTTTTTTTGCTTTGCATTATTTTATTTCAGTCCACAAACATCAATCAAGAGTTTTGTCTTAGTATAAAAAAAATGACAACCTTGCTCTACACGTACCTGACCAGGTAACTTTTGAGCTGACCGCTGTAGGTGATCACCAGCAACTCCGCTGACCACTGGGCACTGGCGGTGTACTCCAAGAACATCAGACCGGCTGCTGCATAGCTGAAATCTCCAGGGAAGCTCATAGCCTAGAGAGACAGACAAAAAGAAAGACATCAAAAAGATGAGGTAGAGATGGAAGCAGAGTTTGAAAGTGACAAAAATATATAGAGTCATACAGGTCATTACACTCTCAGACTCCGGGATAGAGAGAGGCCATCTTGTGAGACTAAACTAATAGTTTCTGACAGAGAGATGGAAGAGTGTAGAGTAATGCGGGGGAGGATGAGAGCCAGCAAGAAAGAGAGAAAGGCCAGCGACAGACTGACTGAGACCTCACTAGCAGAGCAATCAAAAGAAACGCAGAGAAGGGGATGGGGGGGAATCTGAAAATGGTAAAAGGAGCAAAAAAGCTGCCTTTCTGATAGAGAAACTCCACAGAAAATGTCCTTCGAGGGCATCGGGGCTTAGAGCTGAAGGGAACCAGAAAATGTGTTGCTTGCATGGGCAACGGAGTGGGGAAAGGCCCCTCTCGAGAGGGTTAGGCCTACTGGTCTACAGACCAAGAAAGAGCGAGAGAATGAGAGAAGAGCCAAGCAGCGCAAAAAGCCAGAGGGCAACGCACACAAGCCTGAAATTCAGTCATTAGAAGCCAGTCATTACAGCTACCACTTATACTGAAACAGAAGAGAGTGTTCTCACTGTGCACAGAAAGTTACTGTACAAGGAAAGTGGAACTACTGCCAGCAAAGTGAGAGAGAAAGTGACTGAGGAAAGGACAGACAGAGGGAGAGAATGACAGGAGGTGAGAAATACACAAGGACAGTATGAATGACATACCGGCGGTATAACGAAGAGTTCGCTGCCCATCAGGTCAAAGACTCGGACCGTACCGGTGCTGTCAGCGTATGCCAACAGAGCGCAGTCATGACTCCACGCGACCCTGCGCCAGTGAGGGTTTGGATCCTTGGGTACTGCAAAAGAAAGGAAAATATAATTTTCTGTGGTAGTAGATGTATTAGGATGTGATGTGAACGAATGGTGCAGACGTGCGGTTTTGTTTACTACACACATTCGCACGAAGCATACATGATGCTTGCAGTATTTTCAGCCTCTGCCGCTTTAAAATATGAGTACATGGACATATAATCTTTAGAACTGCCCTGAGAGTCACTTCATGAACATTTTATCGTTTCTTTCGAGAGAAACAATCATATCATATCATATACAAACAGAAACTTACAGGTTTTCACAGCTACCCATCAAAATAAAAGTTCGGTTTAACTTAATAAAAATGTGTGACCCTGGACCACAAAACCAATTATAAGGGTCAGTTTTATGAAACCGAGATATTTACATCACAAATGAATGAATGAATGAATGAATCTTTCCACTGATGTATGGTTTGTTAGGATACAACTATTTGAAAATCTGGAATCTGTAGGTGCAAAGAAAAATTGATAATTTTGACTCACACAATGTATTTTTGGCTATTACTACATATATACCTATGCTACTTAAGACTGGTTTTGTGGTCCAGGGACACATAAATTACTTAATGTAATTATAGTAATACCACTAATAATACAATTATTATTAAAAAAAAAATAATAATGTAAATACACAACACAGCGTTTCTGGAAAACAAATAAATACATAAAAAATAAATTAATTAGAGATGTACTATAATTTAATGAAACCACTAAAATGGAATCCAGAAAATTAATGAAAAACAGAATTTGTTAAAAATAAAATGTAATTTTTAAAAAATTAAAACGTTTCATAGGCCTTAAAAATTAATTTTTTGGTTAATTTTTAGTAAATTGCTGTAAAATTGTTTCATGATATCAATTTATATCAATTTATTAGACAGAAAAATGAAAAGGAAAAAAAAAAAAAGAAATCCAGAAAACCGGAATTTGGGAAATAATTCGGGCCCTATTGTTAAACTGTTGTTGTGCTGCTTTATATTTTTGCAAAAACGGTGACACCTTTTTCAGGATTAATTTATTAATAGAAAGTTCAAAAAACATTTACAGTGCATTTAGTCATTTAGCAAATGGAGGAAAATAGAAGCGATCAAAACCAACAAATATGTATTTAAAAATAATAATAAAATAACATACACTACCATTCAAACATTTTTGAACAGTCAGATTTTTAATGCAGATTTTTAATCTCTTCTGCTCACCAAGCCTGCATTTATAGATCGAAAGTACAGTAAAAACAGTAAAATTCTGAAATGTTTTGGCTATTTAAAACAACCGTTTTCTATTTGAATACATTTTAAAATGTAATTTATTCCTGTGATTTCAAAGCTGAATTTTTAGCATCATTACTCCAGTCACATGATTCTTCAGAAATCATTCTAATATTCTGATTTGCTGCTCAAAAATATTTATTATTATTATTATTATTATTACTACTACTACTACTACTACATTAAAAACAGCTGAGTAGAATATTTTCAGGATTCTTTGATGAATAGACGTTCAGAAGAACAGCATTTATCTGAAATAGAAATCTTCTGTAACATTACACATGTCTTTATCATCACTTTTGAACAATTTAAAACATCCTTGCTAAATACAACATATATAGAACATTCGAAAACATAACTGAATGGTATAGTGTATAATGTTACAAAAGCTTTTTATTTCAGATAAATGCTGATCTTTGGAAATTTCTATTTATCAAAAAATCCTGAAACAAAAAGTACTCAACCGTTTTAAATATTGATAATAATAATAATAAATGTTTCTTGAACAGCAAATCAGCCTATTAGAATGATTTCTGAAGGATCATGTGACACTGCAGACTGGAGTAATGATGCTGAAAATGTAGCTTTAATCACAGGAATAAATTACATTTTAAAATATATTCAAATAGAAAGCAGTTATATTAATTAGTATAAATATTTCACAATATTACTGCTTTTGCAGCATTTTGGATCAAACAAATGCAGGCTTGGTGAGCAAAAGAGAGAAAAAAAAAGTAAAAATCTTACTGTCCAAAAACTTTTGGTAGTGCACAAGCAGTTACGTTAACAAGATTTATTAGATTATTTTCAATAAAATAAGTTAAATACAAAGTTGAAAAAGAGGTGTATTTAATTCCTTATATTTACAGAATGAATAGTATTTTTTATTGTTTTTGAACAAGAAAGACATCTGGAGGGAAAAAAACAGATTGTCAAAATAGATTAATTCTACTGACAGTTACACTGACAATAATTTATGCTCTCAATCACAGAAGATGACTTTCCGCAATAATAAATTGTTTTTGTGCTCAATTGATTGAAACATTATTTCACTTTCTCACATTCTTGAGCCCAATTTTCTGATCCATCTCTCCTTTCTTGTCTGTCTGCCAAACAGGTGCAATAAAAATCGACTAAATTATGGGACTGTTTTAAAAACCAGCCAATTCAGCATCAGCCAGTGAGACCAAGTTAAATTTTGTTTTAACAACCTCCGCCGTCAACAGTGAGGAAAACACAGAAAGATCAGCCTTCAAACCGTTCACCGTAGTCAAACAGCACCAGACTCGATGCGGGATGAGCCCAAGGCTTTTCAATTAAAGTTCAAAAGCCCAGCGTGATAAAATCTGTATACTTAAACACTAAAGTAACACTTAAACACCAGCCGCACGATACAACAGCTTCAGGGCCTAGCGAGCGTTTCATCACCACAGTCTCCTGCAGACTACAGACCGAGACCATCCAACCACCGTTCATCAGACAAGAGGGGGTTAATAAAGCAGACCTTTGATTAAAAACATTTTGGCTTTGGTCCGAGCCGCACCGCTGAGATCAGTCGCACACCAAGGCGCAGCACACATCAAAGCAAGCGGTTACCACAGCAACCTTATCATCAATCCGACCCCCGAGGTTTTGGAAACTGGGAAACGCAAGCTGGCGATTTCTATTCAGGTAAAAATACGCAGAAATATCGGGAGAGAGGGATTCAATAATTCACAATGAACGATGGCACTTAGCAAGATAAATATCGGTAGGGGAAACGCTTAAGCAGGGTCCATAAATCACCTCTCAGCTGTTAAAAGCTAATTAATCTAAGATGAACGCCAGGGCCAATATGCCTGAATTTGTGGGATGAGCATACTGTATGCTACTGGGCAGATTCAGACACCGTAAATCTCATTTAAATAAAAAAAATAGGGGAAAACAGAGGGTTTTTTTGAGAAAGGAAATATGCGAGGTCAGCAAAGCCACCCGGTTGAGCGCGTACCCACCATAAAAATGTCTCCATGAGAGTGAAAGCGTAAAGACCGCTGAGTCACTTCAAGCTCTCGCAACAAGAAAACAACTTAGGGGACTTGCAAATTGCATTTGGACGCAAAACAGAGCAGCCATTAATTTTAACCAACTCATGACTTTAGTTTGAGCTGAATGCTACTGAATAGTTTGTGCCAGCTTGCATTCACTTATTAAATATTAACCATTTGGTGGTAACATCATTTGGTGAAGTCGCGTCATTAATCAGCCTGTTGATTTCTATATCTGGACCAAAAATACTGATGACTCATACTGCACTATACAGATTTGTGTTAGGGATGCATCATACAGTTGAGGTCGAAAGTTTACATACACCTTGCAGAATCTGCAAAATGTTAATTTTTTTTAACCAAAATAAGAGGGATCATACAGAATGCATGTTATTTTTTTATTTAGTACTGACCTGAATGAGATATTTCACATAAAAGATGTTTACATATAGTCTACAAGAGAAAATAATAGTTGAATTTATAAAAATTACCCCGTTCGAAAGTTTACATACACTTGATTCTTAATACTGTGTTGTTACCTGACTGATCCACAGCTGTGTTTTTTGTTTAGTGATAGTTGTTCATGAGTCCCTTGCTTGTCCTGAACAGTTAAACTGCCAGCTGTTCTTTAGAAAAATCCTTCAGGTCTCACAAATTCTTTTTTTTTTTTAGCATTTTTGTGTATTTGAACCCTTTCCAACAGTGACTATGATTTTGAGATCCATCTTTTCACCATGAGGACAAATGAGGGAGTCATACGCAACTATTACAAAAGGTTCAAACACTCACTGATGCTTCAGATGGAAACACAATGCATTAAGAGCCGGGGGGTGAAAACTTTTGGAATCTTAAGATCAGGGTAAATTTAACTTATTTTTTCTTCTGGGAAACATGCAAGTATCTTCTGAAGGGCAGTACTACATGAAAAAATAAATTATATTTAGTCAAAATAAGAAAAATGTACACATCTTCATTCTGTTTAAAAGTTTACACCCCTGGCTATTAATGCATTGTTTTTCCTTCTCAAGCATCTGTAATAGTTGCATATGAGTCCCTCAGTTGTCCTCAGTGTGAAAAGATGGATCTCAAAATCATACATTCAGTCATTGTTGGAAAGGGTTCAAATACACAAAAATGCTGAAAAACCATAGAATTAATGGGACCTGAAGGATTTTTCTGAAGAACAACGGGCTGTTTAACTGTTCAGGACAAACAAGAAACTCATGAACAACTATCACTAAACACAGCTGTGGATCATTCAGGTAACAACACAGTATTAAAAATCAGGATTATTTGCTTTTGTGGACTAAATGTAAACGTCTTATGAGTGAAATATCTTATTCAGGTCAGTACTAAACAAAAAAATAACATGCATTTTGTATGCTCCCTATTATTTTTGGTAAAATAATTAACATTTTGCAGATTCTGCAAGGTTTATGTAAATTTTTGACCTCAATTGTATATGGGTATTATTATTTTCAGCTGCGTCATGGTACTGTAGCATGAACGTGCGTTGAAGACTGACAAAGAAGAGAAGAAATTGTTGTATAAAGTTGTTGTTTTTGTTTTCTTTGCACACAAAAAGTATTCTTGTAGCTTCATAAAATAAAGGTTGAACCACTGATGTCACATGGACTATTTTAACAATGTCCTTACTATCTTTTTGGGCCTTGAACGTGGTAGTTGTGTTGCTGTCTATGAGGGTCAGACTCAGGAAGCTTTTGGATTTCATCAAAAATATCTTCATTTGTGTTCTGAAGATGAACAAAGGTCTTATGTGTTTGGAACAACAAGAGGGTGAGTAATTAATGACAGAATTTTCATTTTTGGGTGAACTATCCCTTTAATATCAGTATCTGCAAACGACTAGCAAGTAGCAAATGATGGTTCACAGACATAACTGAAAGCATTAATTTACTATAGATACATATCACTGCTTATTATTTTTCTTTCTCGTCTGATGCTCTTAACTCACACTTCATTCACTAAAAGAGATTCATTTACGCCGATGGCTTTTTAATGAACGACTGAGAACGTACATGAGACTCTTATGTGCAGAGCCGAGGAAAGTATTCCCATCAGGGCTACAGCACATAACACACATTTATCTGGTACATATAAAACATCACATTCTGCTCCGCAAGACGAGAGAGGAAAAAAAATGAAAGAGAAAAATGTGAATATAGAGCACAAAAGACTATGCCAATTAATCAAAGACATCCATTACATATACTTCACACCACTGGAAATTCTGCCTTCATGGAAGATATTGGCTGAATGCAAATCTCCATGAAATGAACTAAGACAGTACGAAATGAAAGTGAATTGAAAGCAGACTTGCATATCTGCAGTCCTAGTCTCCGAACGATATTGCTCATAAAATATTCAACGCAAATGTAAAGCTATAAAAAAAATATACAGCAGAGAAGACAATAACAAGTAAAACAGCCTATTTAACCAAAGATTGGAAACTCAAAGTGGCAGATTTCAATCTTTGAAATAGCAATCAAAGATAGGGAAAATGGTATAGTAAAATAATATACAGTAGAATAATATTATATAGAATATAACACTCAGTTATATATCATTTATAGCAATTGCATTTATATACACCACTTAACTAATAAACATGAATCACTCTGTTAAGATTTATAATGATTTTAGGTTCCTCGAAATCAGCAAATATTTGCTGAAAATGGCATAACTAAAGAACTAAATGTTTACTGTACCTTGGCATTTTCCTATGATGGATCCAAAGTCATCTCTAGCTGACCTGAAAGAGAGCAAGAAGCCCATTAGGACCGTGTTGATAATTATGTGTGAGTGTTTTGAGTTCCCATCAGCCTCAGTAAGTAAATATAAGAGAATGTGGGGAAACTATAGATTTTTTAGATTAAGCAATTTGATGTTTAGAGGTTGTTTTTAGAACATCAGGCTGCAAATTACTTAGACCCTGAAGCATGACACTTTCATTTCTGCGCAAGCGGATTAGCCAGAGCCAAGCGAAATAAATCACACCTACTGAAACTGAATTGTACATGAAAACACACATACAAATATTTAAAAATACATCATCTGCACCAAATCATCAATCTCAGAAACAGCTTTGCTCAGCTGAACAGCACCTGAGACAAGAGGGTGAAAAATTAACCAATTATAGAAAGGGCAAACATTTCCAATCGATGTGCAGAATTACCTAATTTCCACGCATTGGTCCTGAACCACAGCCAGGAGCTTCCCATTACTGGATGGGGGAAAAAAATAAATAAATAAACAAACAAAATGGGGAAAAAGAAGACAGAATGACTGTGTAAGCAAACGCGGGGGCCAAAAATAAACATTTCTAACACAGAGAATGTTGTCTTCCATCTGGAAATCAATAGCTAATTAAAGCTCGCTGTCTCTGCTTGTTTTGCACTGTTTTGCATAACTAGATAACTGGCAGGAACGAGTTGAACAGTGTAGGAAAAAATGAGTTTGATTGAGATTACATGGCTTGCATCCACAAACAGACGTTTAATTAAATTTGGAGATCTCACAAGGACCAAAACACACAAATGAATGATTTCTTGAAAATCCAAGAAAACAGTTCTTTTGCGGTTATAACGAACTTAAAACAACTCTAGACACAGAAGAGTTTAAATTAGGGGTAAAACAATGATTTCTGGGGAGACACAGTTTACACTTTAGCAGAGTCAATGAGGTGTGGATGATCAATGTACAGCAAACTCTGAAGTGCAAAAGAGATTTTCACACTGTAGATAAACCTGTCAAAACCTGACTGGAATAGACTGACTCAAACTCTTTGAAAAGCTTTTATAATGCATGTCAAAAACTGGTGGTGTTACCTTGCCAGGACCAATTGCCAGTTCAACGTTTTGGTTGCAAGGCGAACCAGACCAGGTGGAAGAGTTGAACTGGAAGGGCTGGAATACAGAGAAAAGTACACAAGACTTACACAAAAACACTAACAGCTGCTGAAATTTTACAGTTACAGAAAATAACTTGGCACTTTGTTACCTTTCTATAAGAATTAGGGCTGCAAAATTAATTGAATTTCTAATCGATCGTGATTATAATTACAGATGCCACAATTATGTAATCGTTCAAAGGCACAATAACAAAAAAAAAAATAAATAAATATATATACATATATATATATATATATATATATATATAAATAATAGACTTACATTATTCTGCTTTCTTAAGATGTGTGGGTGTGTGAGAGAGAGTGTGTGTATTTTTCATACAGGTTTTCTTAAATTTTTTTTTTCTCATTGTTAATTTTTTTGTTTTTACTTTTTTTTATATTTAAATAAAAAAACTATATATATATATATATATATATATATATAAAATGTAGCATGCAGTTGTTTCAAACAATGGTATAAAGCTATTCAAAACATTGTTCAATGTAAATTGTGCTAATCGTAATTAAAAATCTCAATTTCAAGGAAATAATCGACAATTATGATTTTTGTCATAATCATGCTGCCCTAATAGGAATGATATACACTGCCATTCAAAAGTCTGATGTCAGAATTTTTTTTTGACTGGAGTAATGGTTGCTGAAAATTCAGCTTTGCTATCACAGTAATAAATTACATTTTTAAAAATATTTAAATAAATTATAAGAGTTATAATAATTTTTTTCTTTATTTTTAATCATATAATTGCAGCCTTGGTAAGCATGACAGATTTTTTTCAAAAACATTTTAAAAAAACGTATTAACTCTAAACGTTTGAAAAGCATTGTACATGCAATTATATCTTCATATCTAATTATTTTAAGATAGGAGAATCACTATCTATTACCAATTCTAAATTCATAACCACTGTAAACTTCAAGGAGCGACAAAATCTCACCTGTACCAAAGGTAGTGCAGAATAAACCTGAAGGGTCCTGTAAAACACAATATTTTGATTGTTATTTAATAATCTGACTACTGTTTTAAGGCACCAATAATGTTTTTGAATTAAAATAACACTATTACAGTTTGTTTTTGTCAACTGAAATAAAACTGAAAATATAAATATCAGATTAAAATAATAAATGAAAACTGCTGCCTTGATATCTAACAAAAATAAACAAATACTAAAGTACCAAAAACGTTTCAAAGCTTAATATTTAAGCTATCCATCTTTTTCCTTATCGTAAGAGTGGGCGCAGCTGTTTGTAAATTTTATGGGCCTGGCTCCCGGTTTCATCTGTGTCCAGCTATTTTTAGCTGTACAAAACAGCTTGTTTTGCCACTTGATATTGCAGATTGGTGTGTCTTACCATATTATTTTAATGCATTAGCTTAATTATAAGCACACTGGTTTGTAGTGCAAACAGTTTTATCATTTACTGCACGTTGATATTCTTCTGGTTATTTCCCTATAGCGGATAATGAACCGAAGTCTCACCCATAGGCTTACTTTTGCGTTGAAGAAAAAGGTGGACATAGAAAATGAAAAAAATAAAATAAAATCATAAAAAGATGCTTAAAAATACAAAAACATACCCTAAAACTCAAATGAAAAAGCTAAAAAAAAAATACTAACTCAAAATATTAAATGTTACTATAATTACTAAAATAACACTGAATCATCTAAAAACTCCAAAACAAGGCATCATTTGAATAGAAAATTGTTGTTGTTTAATTACAAAATGAATTGCATAAGTACCTCAAGTATTTCTCATGTGTAAAAACAAACTAATTCCCAAAATCCCCACTTAAAACATAAATAATCTGACTTAAGTAGACTTACAAACACCTTGATTTGGACAAAAATCAAGATGTGATTAGAATCCAGTCTTGTATTATTCAGATGGAGTTTATTTTATCTTGAGCAAACATGTCTGCCAAATAAACATATTGAAACACTGTTCTCTGTAAAGCTGCTTTGGCAAGAAACATGTGAGCAGCCTACCCAGAAATTACAGTCACGTTCTACCCAACTTCTGAGACATATTCTGTTTGCATGACTAAGCATGGCATCTTGCAAACTTTGACATGTACTGCATATCTCATCCACTTCTTACCTGTTACTGCCTTTGCAATAATTGAGGAGCTGTGTTCCTTCAGTCCACGCAGCTGAAAATAAAACACAAACAAATGCTTAGTCTATGAATGATCTCATAGACTGTTTTTAGCAGCTGTCTTAAGTACAGTTCTGAAGTTTGAACTTGAACCTGCTCCTCAAATCTGCACCTGGTTATTACAATTGACAATATACAGAAAGAAACGGAATATATGACTAATTCTAAATCATCAAAATGACATTTATTACATAATCATATGTACAAGAAAATAAACGCTGGGTGATGATGAACTTGAATACGTGGCTCAAAATAACTTGCGCACAACTGATCCGCATAAATGCACGCAATATTTTAATATCGCATTCAAATAATCACTTGGTCAAAGAAAGTGCGTATATTTTGACAAACCTGCGTATCTGTTTCGGATGGCCATTCTGTGTTAATAAGCAAATCGTATAAAATATTCTCCTCTTCGTCTTCTAGAATAATATCACCTGCCATGTTTTCAATGAACTGGACTGCGCCAACGTCACACTACGGCGGTCTGCGAGGAACATATCAACGGACCGGTGGTCTTTTAAATATTCCGACTAATTTTCTACAAGTTGTTTTCCAAAAGTTTTCTTTAGCTAAAACAAAAATAATTTTGTTATTTTTGTCACCCTAGCTGGTAAAATAAACTTTTTTGTATCTCTTTAGTTATTAAAAACAAGACCAGCGGAACTGAAGTGCGAAAGCGCGATCCGCACGGACCTTTTTGTCTACGTAGTACTCTGTCAAAACCAGCATACGTTACATCCGGTGGAGAGACTCGAAGGAGTTTGACACCATGGCAGCGTTCGGAGGTGAGATTTACATTTTAAAACTTTAATAAAACGATTAGAATATGTATTTAGTTATATACTGAGTGTAGTTAAACTATTTGCGATCTTGACATCTTTCGTTTTGTTTATAGAAATGGGAGTGATGCCTGAAATTGCACAGGCGGTGGAAGAAATGGATTGGCTGTGAGTTAATTCCTATTAATTATAATAGATGTATTAATAAGTTAGTTATCTATGCATTGTTAAAGTAGTTAAAGGTTTGATCCTCTCTTTCAGGTTGCCAACAGACATTCAGGCCGAATCCATTCCACTGATTTTGGGCGGAGGAGACGTACTCATGGTGAGATCACCATTCACTGCCGTGTCTGTGTATGTATGTGTATGTATGTGTATGATAACCACCTCTGTGCTCACCTGTGTGTTTATGTTCACAGGCTGCTGAGACTGGAAGTGGAAAAACTGGAGTAAGTGTGAAGCCACTGATATTAATAAATGCTGGGTTTTTCTGTGACTGTTTTTGACCATTGTACATAAGAGATGTATGTCATATATACAGGAGCAGTGAAATGTAAACACAAAATCAATGCGGTCTTGCAGGCATTCAGTATTCCAGTCATCCAAATAGTCTATGAGACCCTTAAAGACCAGCAGGAGGGGAAGAAAGGACGCAGTGCTGTAAAGACAGGAGGAGCAGGTATTAAACCTTCATCTATCAGCATTTAATTTATTTATGTATATAGTCGCTCTTTGTTTACATTTACGTCATAACGTCATCAATCAGCCGTATTGGTGGCACTGAATGTAAACAATGTCACCGAACGGAACTCACAAATTTTGCTGTTGAAGATGGTCAATTATTGTCATGTTTGGGCTGTACTAATCGATGGGACTGGGAAAAATGTTTGGAGTGTTATAACAAATTAAGGAGTGCAAACAGTTTTTTGCAAAGAGTGCAAAAAACTGTCTGAGGAACAAAAGGCGTTTGTTGTTGACCAAACTAAACCAGGATTTCCAGGGCATGAATTCTAACAATATTTATGTTTGTTCTTATTTCCAGTCAGGTAGGTGAAATATTAGGCTAATATCTTAATTCATACTCCCCATACTTATCTTTACCACCTATTAACTTTAGTTTGTCAAAATATTGTGCCCTTTCCTGCTTACTAAGTCCTTCTCTATATGATTTAGCAGCTTCCACATGTTTTTGACATGGTTTAGACAAAAAAAATTAGCAGAACAATGTATTCAGCAGTACATTAACCGTGCAATCAATGCTGTTGTTTACATCCGGGTATCTCCAATATGGCCGGGCATCCAGATAACTGACCAAACCGTTACTTAAGAGCAAACCCTCTATAGGGTTACTATGCATTCCTATTTTTTTCTGAGGACAGTCCTTGTTTTTGTTGGCTTGTTTAGAACATACAGTAATGGTACAATGATGTTATTTTTAACTAAATTTTAACTAAAGCTTTAAAAATAATTTTCATTAATCAAAATAAAACCAAAACAAATATAAATATTAGATTTAAAAAATGAATAGCAAAAACTAAAGCTAAATAGAAATGTAAAAAATCTCAAAAGCACTTAATAAAAGAACTTAAACTGAAATTAAAAATAAAATCCAACTCAAAATATTAATGAATACTATAATAGTAAATAATATTATAGTATATAATTATAGTAAATAATACTTAAATAAGACAGAAAAAGAAATGCATTTATCAGAAAACAGTTATCTAAATAACTCCTTATCTGAAGTACAGTATATTAAGACTGCTATAGCAGATTTGAGTTTAGAAGCTTTCACAATTTCAAGATCATTATTTGATTTTGATTGTTGCTCTTGGATTTCTTGTCCATTCTAGTTTTCAATAAATGGCAGATGAACCCTTATGACAGAAGTACTGCATTTGGTAAGTGTTTAACACTTGTATGCGATTCTGGAAGCTTATTTTCACTTCTCTGCTTTAACAATATCATTATATTTTATTTTTCTCCTTCAGCTATTGGTGCAGATGGCATGTGTTGTCAGAGCAGAGAGTTTAAAGAGTGGCATGGCTGTCGTTCCACCAAAGCAGTCACAAAAGGTAAGAGACAGTTTTTCTTGTCATTTCTTTCCAAAACCAAAGGATTCCTGGGATAATTTATTCTGCTTATTTGTCTCTAGGGAAGTATTATTATGAAGTAAGCTGTCACGATCAAGGGCTGTGCAGGGTGGGCTGGTCCACTGCCCAAGCATCACTGGACTTGGGTATGTTTTAGTGTAACTTCATTAACACTGATCTGGTTATGCCATTCAGTAATAATAATGTTTGGTTTTCTGTTTATAACACATCTTAGGAACGGACAAATATGGATTTGGCTTTGGAGGAACTGGAAAGAAATCTCACAATAAGCAGTTTGATAGTTATGGAGAGGTAAGGTACTCTACCAGTCAAAAGTTTTTGAACAGGATTTTTTGTGTGTGTGTTTTTTTTTTTGTTTTTTTTTAAATAGAAGTCTCTTTTGCAAAAACAGTAATATTATGATCAAAACAGTAATATTATAATGAGAGCATTTGGTTTGACACTCAAGTTTTGGTAGATTGACATGATTTTTGCCTTTTCCAGGAGTTCACTATGCATGACACCATTGGATGCTACATAGATCTGGATAAAGGCCAAGTGTCATTCTCTAAAAATGGTAAGGCTTGTTTTTAATTTATGTTTTTAAAATGTCTTTAAGCAAATAATTTAATTTATGCTGTGTTGTCATCCAGATTATGTGAAATAATTTATAAAATAATTCTATACCTTGCCGGGTCAGTAATATTATTATTATTATTATTATTATCATTTTATTTATTTATTTATTTATTTTTAATGCTTTTATTCAGCAAGGATTAAATAAATTAATTAAAAATATGACCGTAAAGATATTTCTATTTTAAATATTTAAAATTCTATTTCAAATGCGTTTTTTGGTTCATCAAAGAATCCTGAAAAAATTGTCACTGTTTTCACAAAAATATTAAAATATGAGAAAAATCTGAACGACCCCAGATTTTTGAATAGTAGTTTACCTCTATAAATGTTTGATACCAATTTTTTTTTTTTTTAATATTAAGATACTTCACAGCCCTAATGCAAATGGAAGCCAATGTAACTGATTCCTGTTTGTCTTTCACAGGTAATGATCTGGGTCTGGCTTTCGAGATCCCTCCACAGCTGAAAAACCAGCCTTTCTTTGCTTCCTGTGTGCTGAAGGTATCTGACATATACACAGCTTGTTGTTGCGACGTAGCATTTCTTTTATAAAACGTCTTTTCTCAAAATGTGTATTTGTGTCAATCAAACCCAGAACGCTGAACTGAAATTCAACTTTGGTGATGAACCTTTAAAAAACCAACCTAAAGATGGATACGTGGCCCTGAACCAGGCTTCAGACGGCCATGTGGTCAAATCCAGCCAGACAGGTGAGCTTCAAATCACATTCATTTTTTTTTTACTGCCTGCAGGGCCTGTATTAATGTTTCCTTGCGTTCTGCCTGTCATGTGTATTTGTCCTCAGGCAGTGCTAAAGTGAGTCAGGTCAAATCCAGTTCTAACGCCCCCAGAGCTCTCATCATCGAGCCGTCTAAAGAGCTGGCTGAACAAACCCTCAATAACGTTAACCAGTTCAAGAAATATGTTGATAACCCCAAACTGAGGTGAGCTGAAAGTATCAGATGAGCTGCAGTGAGTTTTATTAATGTAGTGTCTGCTGAGGAGTTTGGAGTTAACTGAACGTCATGATGTTATTGCAGGGATCTTCTGATCATCGGTGGAGTGGCTGCTAAAGAACAGCTGTCCATTTTAGAAAGTGGAGTAAGTGTACAAACCTTAAACTAGTGGTCTCTGATTAATATTTGATCTCAAAATACTATTTTGTGAAAATATACTACGTTATCTTTAATGCTAAAGCTAAATTAAAATATACACTAACATTTTGGGGTTAAAGATTTCTTTTACTTTTTATTATTTCTAATACTTTTATTCAACAAGGATGCATAAAGTTCTCTGAAGGTGACAATTTGCTTCAAAAGATTTATATTTCAAGTAAACACTGCTCTTTTGCACTTTCTATTAATGAAAGTTTTATTCTAATAGAATCCTGATCATAAATATATATAACGTTCTCTATGAAAATATTAGGCCGCACAACTGCTTTTAAAATTGTTAATAAAAAATGTTCTTGAGGTCAAAATCAGATCAAATGTTTTCTGAAGGATCTTGTGAATAGCTGCTGAAAATGTTGCTTTGCCATCAGAAACTGTAATTTTATTTTATTTTTTTAAATTTTACATTTTAATAATATTTCATAATATTACTTTTTTTTCTATATTTTGATCAAATAAATTTAGGCTGAGTATACAGTGCAAAATTGTGTTTTGTTGGAACCTGTGATACTTTTTTCAGGATTCTTTGATGAATAAAATGTAACAAAAAAAAAAAAGAACAGCATTTACTCTTTAAATAGAAATCTTTTCGAACAGTATAAGTATTTACTGTCACTCAAATTTAACAAATCCTTGCTGAGTAAAAAAGAAAGAAAGAAAGAAAACATGTACTGACCCCAAACTTTGAATGATAGTGTATATTGTTACAAGAAATTTCTGTAGAAATGCTGTTCTTTTTAATGTTTTATTCATCAAAGAATCTTGAACAAAAGTATCACAGGTTCCAAAAACAATATTAAGCAGCACAACTGTTTCCAAAATTCAGATTTGTATCACAGGAATACATTCTATTTTAAAGTATAATAAAATAGAAAAATGCTATTTTAAATTGCAATATTTCACAATATTACTATTATTATATATTATGTATTTTTAATCAAATAAATGCAGCCTTGATGAGCAGAAAAGACTTATTTAAAAAAAACCTTATTAAAAATCTTACTGATTTCAATCTTTTGAATCAGTTTTATACAATATGTAACCCTGGTCCCTGTTCTCTCACTCTCTCTTTAAAGTGGTCTCGGACTAAAAAAAGATTTAAGACCCCATCCTAGACCTTCATACAGAATTTAGAACATAACGCAAAGTTTATAATACTCTGTATATTTTTGTATTCATACTTTTGTTTTAATCACTTAATTGTTTTTTTAGGTTGACATTGTGGTTGGGACCCCAGGCAGACTGGATGATCTCATATCCACAGGAAAGCTAGATCTATCCCAAGTCCGTTTCCTGGTTCTGGATGAGTGTGTATGTTGAACACTTAGCTACAACTTCAGTTGACATCCTGTTGATTTCACTGTAAACAATGTCAACCTTTACTTCAGTTTGCAGAAAGCCCAAAACAAATGTTTATCATCATTGAGATTGTAGGTTAAATAACACTGGTGTTTGACTGTGATTTCTGGCTGAAAATATGTGTTCAGGATGGACTCCTCTCGGCTGGCTACACTGACTTCATCATGAGGGTCTACAACCAGATCCCACAGGTCACTTCAGATGGCAAAAGACTACAGGTGATCAAACCTCTAGATTTCTACTTTCCATTGAGTAGCCAGCTGCAGTTCTTCATGAGCAGATGACTGTTTGTGTTGTAGGTGATAGTTTGCTCTGCTACACTGCACTCATTTGATGTGAAGAAGCTCTCGGAGAAGATCATGCATTTCCCCACATGGGTGGATCTAAAGGGAGAAGATTCTGTTCCAGAAACGGTTCATCACGTGGTGGTGCCAGTCAACCCAAAAACTGACAAGCTTTGGGAGAGACTGGGGAAAAACCACATTAGGGTACATACAGCAAAGATCTCACTTCACTCTGCCTTTTTTAAACTCTGAAATGTTGCTCTGAAAGTGTAAATCACTTTGGTTGTGTCTTCACAGACTGATGAAGTTCATGTCAAGGATGACACACGACCTGGAGCCAACACTCCCGGTAAGAATTTCCAGCCATTAAGTACTTCACGGTGAAATATTTGAATATTATCAAATGTGAACATTTCAAAAGGACTTTGACTTGGACTGATATAAAGGTCTTGCAGTGAATCATGTTATATGGCTTTATCAGAGATGTGGTCAGAGGCCATTAAGATTCTAAAGGGAGAGTATGCGATCAGAGCCATTAAGGAGCATAAGATGGATCAGGCCATCATCTTCTGCAGGACGAAGATCGACTGTGACAATATGGAGCAGCACTTAATCAAGCAGGGAGGAGGTAAGGCAGACACACAGCTTTTCGCTTCATTATCCAACAGCCATTATATACGATCAAGTCGGGATGCAAATATGTGGCTTTTCTTACAGGTCCAGACAAGAAAGGACACCAGTTTTCTTGTGTCTGTCTTCATGGCGACAGGAAACCAAATGAGCGCAAATATAACTTGGAGCGATTCAAGGTAAAGAAAAAAAATGGATATGGATTTAAATTTGCATAGAAGCTTGGGATCAATAAGATTTTTTAAGTTTTTTTAAAAAGACTTTTCTGCTCAACAAGACTTAGTTTGTATTCTTAATATTGTGAAATATTATTGAAATTTTAAAATAGTGATTTTCTATTTTAATGTACTTTAAAATAGAATTTATTCATGTGACGCAAAGCTGATCCTTCAGAAATCATTCTAATATGCTGATTTATTATCAATGTTGGAAACAGTTGTGCTGCTTAATAAATAAATATATATATTAAGACTTTTATTCAGAAAGGATGTATTAAATTGATAAGTGATAGTAAAGACTTATATTGTTCTAAAATATTTATTTTTTGAATAAATATTCTCTTTAACTTTTTATTCATAAAAGAATCCTAAAAAAATGTATCGCAGGTTTCAAATAAATATTAAGCAGCAGAACTGTTTCCAACATTGATAATAAATTATTGTTATTATTATTATTTTATTTTTTAAATAAATAACTCCTGATAATAGTCACTCTACTGAAGTATCCTTTCATCATTCTTAATTTAGAAACAGGAAGTGAAGTTTCTGATTTGCACAGATGTTGCTGCTAGAGGAATTGATATTCATGGAGTTCCTTATGGTAAGAAAAAAAATATTTCTCTGTTTTCTGAATTTACCTTCACTATGGCGTGAAATATTTTTTAATGACTGATTTTGTACATTTATGTTTCCTACAACTAATATACAGAATGATTTATCATTATTATTTGTGTGTTTGTTTTTTTTGTGCCACAACAATAACTAAATTATTACTACAACAATATAAACATGCATATTTATATTAAGAAGAAGATGGAGAAGAAAAAAAATAGTTAAATTATATTAATATTAATAATGAAATGTATTTAGAATTAAATGTATTGTTAATAATAACAACACTAATAATATATTTAATAAACAAATTAAAGAATATTAGTAAATTTATATTATTATTATTATTATTATACATTTAATTTTAATAATTAAAAAATAACTCATGAATAGCTTAATGTTTTGCAAAATGATTGCATTGAAAAAATGCAACTTGACTTATTGTTTTAAAAATGTAGGAACATTGTAAATATCAGTGTAAAAATATGAATCAAGCATATCTAAAATTCAAAAACACAGAAAACTGCATTATTTTTTTGTTTTGCAGTAATAAATGTGACTCTACCGGATGAGAAGCAGAACTATGTTCATCGCATTGGAAGAGTTGGCAGAGCGGACAGGTGACAGCCGGGGTTTATCTTATATTATTAGGGAAAGATAGCTATCTATCTACATTTATATTTTAATAATTCATTGATATTTGTGATGTCATTATAGGATGGGTTTGGCTATATCTCTAGTTGCCATGGAGAAAGAGAAGGTAAGTAAGAAGTAAAGCAGAATTAGTAGTGTAGAAATGCAATGTGTCAGTGTGCTAATTGTGTGTTTGTGTGGGGTTTCACACAGGTGTGGTACCACGTCTGTCCCAACAGAGGAAAAGGCTGCTATAACACCAGGCTCAAAGAGAATGGAGGATGTACTATTTGGTACAACGAGAAAGAGGTGAGAACTCACTCAAAACATTTCCATGACATCAACAAGATTTTAGCTTATTTTGTACTTATCTGAAATGTTTTTCTATTTTAGCTCTTGTCAGAAATCGAGGAACATCTGAAATGCACCATTACTCAGTGTGAACCTGATATCAAAGTCCCTGTGGATGAATTTGATGGCAAAGTGACTTATGGGCAGCGCAGGACTGCAGGGGGTGATTGAGTCTTTCAGAGTCCTCTTTGTATGCTGCCATTTATTGTATCTGTTACTTATCTCTGTATCTGTTTCCTCTCACACACCCCAGGTGGTCTTTATAAGGGCCATGTGGATATATTGGCCCCGACCGTGCAGGAACTGGCCAACCTGGAGAGAGAGGCACAAACTTCCTTCCTTCATCTTGGCTATCTACCCAACCAGCTCTTTAAGGCCTTCTAAAGCACACTAGCATGTGCCACACTGAAAAAAATGCAAAGGAAGACGCTACAGGCCAAGAACATGTCAACTAACTTTACATTATAAATATATTTAATTTCTGGTTTATGAGACTTGACATGCAAAGGAAATTTGCTTCAAGAAATGCAAAAAAAACAAATTTGATTTCCAAAGCACTTACGTTGTAGTCATGCAGATTAACTTGAAATAAATTCAGACAGCATAAGGCTTGTTTTCATCAGTTATTGTTTACACAATGTAAGCAGAGCTCATCTTTTCAGTTTTTGCGAGGTTTAAGCTTAATTTGATCTACTATCCTACAATAAAGGGATAGTGCACCCAAAAATGAAAATTCTGTTATTACTCACCCTCATGTCATTCCAAACGCGTAAGACCCACATCTTCAGAACACAAATTAATGTATTTTTGATGAAATCCGTGAGTTTTCTGACCCTGCAAAGACAGCTTATGAATCTATGAGAACAGTTTTTGTGCACAAAGAAAACAAAAATTACGTCTTTATTCAACAATTTCTTCTTTTCCGTGTCAGTCTTTGACACGCTTCAAGAGAGTACCACAACGATGTTACTACTTTTCTGGGATTTGAGATTATCCAAGATTAAAGTTTATCAAAATGTCAAAATGTGCATGCTCATTATGCTCTACTTAAAGGAAAAGTTCATTTCCAGAATCTAAATTTCTTGATAATTTATTTACTTCCATGTCATCCAAGATGTCCCAGCTGAATAAGAGTCTTATCTAGCGAAATGACTGGACATTTTCTTTATAAAATAAAAAAAAATGATACACTTTCTAACCACAAATGCTTGTCTAACTCTGCGACGCGCATCTTCACAAATTGCGTAATATTGTTGGAAAAGTCACATGCAGTAACGTAGCTCTGTCTGTGTACTTCAGGTAAAAAGGTAGGGTAGGGCAAAAAACTCCATCTAATTTTCTCCTCCAACTTCAAAATTGTCTGACATGGTTGTTTTACCCTTTTTTGTAAAGGACATTAAGACTTTCTTTGCACATTCACTTTGTAAACGCTGGGCAGGTACATCCACCTACGTCACACCTTCGTGATTACATAATGCGTGAGGTCGAGTTTGTGCAAGACAAGCATTTGTGGTTAAAAAGTATATAAACTTGTACTTTTCTTAGAAAATGACCAATCGTTTTGTTAGGTAAGACCCTTGTTCCTTGGCTGGGATTGTGTAGAGCCCCTTGAAGCTGCACTGAAACTGCAATTTGGACCTTGGCCACCATTAAAGTCCACTATATTGTGAAAAATCCTGGAATGTTTTCCTCAGAAACTTAATTTATTTTCTACTGAAGAAAAACAAACATCTTGGATGAGTAAATTATCAGTAATTTTCATTGTGGAAGTGAACTTCTCCTTTAAGGCCTGTTCAAGGACGGTAACTATAAAGGTAAACTATATAGTTATTAAAATCAGCAAACAAGCGTGCGCTTATTATAATAAACAGACGATGTCGTCCGCTGGTGTGGGCGCTAATATAGTTATCTAGAGTTATTGTTTTTTTTTCGAGTCAACAGGCCTGCAGTTCCTAACACTAACACAAGATGGCGGACTTGTCCTAATGTAGAGACGCTCACGCTCTCATTACCCCTGAGACGTCTAGTGTACGGTTCATGCCGTAAGCCCTGCGCTTTTATTTATAGTAGAGCAAAGTCCAAAAGAGGGCAATGAGGTTAAATCTCATTAATAATCCAAAACTACATCACTGTACTTGCAGTAACCCAGCACATATGTGTTATTACAGACTCCTGCTTAAACTCAAATCACACACACAGGAGGACAACTCTCTGTAATTATACCCGAACTAACACCAGTGCTCATAAACAGCCCTGCATTTTAAACTAATCCACACAAGACCACACACACACACACCTCAGCTTACATTCCTATCCTAAATCTGATTATATAACACGGTTACTTATAGATTCATACAACAGATGGGACATCACAGAGCCTGAGTTCCATAATGTTCAACATCTATCTTGAAGCAGCAACAACTGGTTATGAAAGTTAAATGTTTAAAAGTTTCAATTTATCTTTTAGTCTGTTGTTCAATTCTTTTATGTTATGTAACTGCAGTAGCTCTGTGTGTATATATATATATATATATATATGTGTGTGTGTGTGTGTGTGTGTTTCCACTCCTAAGCATCTTTGGAAGCAAATGGTTTCCAGCTGCCAGAGCGTGCGTCTTATTTCCAGTGGTGAAATGGTGACACTACATACGTTTGTCCGCCTTTGCTCACTTCCTAAACCCCGCAGACTCACACTTAACCCATTCAACATGCTTCTCGACAGACTAATGATACATTTCAAACAGATAATATTGCATTTTTCCAAGTCTGAAGGCCATTTTCTTCACATAAATGGTAAAAAGGTGCAGAAAGACCAAAGATTAGACGACATAAAAATATAACCGTAGCCCACAACAAGATTAAAATCAGCTCCAGATGGATTCTTGGCTTGGCTTTAAAAATCCTTTTAAACGTCTTTAAAAAATGAGACCTACGACATTCAAATCAGCCAAAGTATTTTATAAATGAACACCCATAATGGGCGGGGCTTGTGGAACTTTGTGATTGACAGGCAGTTGGTTTCAGGCCCAGTAAACAGTGTCGAGTCAAGCGGCTACATAAGTTCAGTCACATTCCAGGAAGCTGTTTTCTGTAAAGCCTCCACCTTCCTTTACCCAGTTTTGACTGTTGTGAGGGATTTATGTTGGAGCGACGGATTACAGTTAAAAAATAAGGCACGGGAAGTCCTGCCCACCTAGCCCATAGGGCATTTCCTCTGCACCTGGTAATGAGAAATGTCCCTGTGGCAGGTAACAAAGATCAAAAAGTTCAGAGTGAGAGCGAATGCCACAAGTGAGCATACCTGGCGTAAAGATGCTTCAGCGGAAAGGAAGCACAGAGTAAAAGGTTCTCCCACATTTCTCTTCCTCCCACAGATCTGCTGTATCAAACACAGTGTGGTACATGTGTGAGTGATGTTTTGGTTACGCAGAACCAAAAAACTGAGGAAATTAACTACTTCAGTTACAACATGCCTTGATTTACACACAGTATAGAGAATCGGGAGCAGATAAAGGACAGGAAGTGCTTGATCTAATGGGAATTATCATGATTTAGCTACTGTAATCATGACTGACTATGACCCTTAACAGTTTTAATGGTATTTTACTCCTGTATGTGTGTATGAACTCTTAGACTCACCCCTTAGGCTAAAGGAAAGGTGCACTGAATCAATCTGACAGCATGAGTCAGTGCTAAAGACTCACAGAAAGCACATAAACTGTTACCAAGAGCACAATCTGTTATTCAGCAATAACGCATTAAATTGACTAAATGTCTTCTTGTCATATCCACCTCAAATGTATTAATCTGTACATCATTAAGAATGTAAATACAGAAATATATCAAACTTTGTCCTAAAAAGTTGAGGGCGCCTTTAATAGTGTGTATTCTCACACATTACTTAAAATAGTGCTGAACTGACAGTCATTGAAGGATATGATGTATGTTTGGGTGATGTTGTTATACACCACATAAATCAATACTGTGATGTATGTTTACTAAATACAACAATACAACTCCAAAGAACAACCTTTGTTTTCATTTATCATCACTTGATGACAGAGAGGAGGAAGGAGGAGGAGAGGGGAGGAGAAAGGGGTGGGAATACTCATAAATGCCGAAGTCTTGAACTATGCCCACATTAAACGGAACGGTCGGAGTTTAGTTTGTCACTAATGAATGGTTTATCTCATTTCTCTCGATCTCTCCCTCTCTCTTTTTCCCCTTTTCCATACCCATGGGTGACATTCACAAATGCGCTTTGATCTGTTGCCAGACAGCACAAAGCGCACACCAGGGAGAGGAGAGAAAGAAGGGAAGGAGGAGAGAGAGAAGGAGGAGGAGTAGATGGATTTCAGTTACTGTAAGTCTTTAAAAACTCCAGTTCCCTCAGGGATCTCTGGAAAAGCTGCGGTCCAGAGCCTGAAACTACCTGACTGGGACTTTCTTTATAAGGGGTTGGTGGATCAGTGGGTCGATCTATTGATAGACAGAATGATAGAACGCTAGAATGATACACAGAGAGACAGACAGAGACAGAACAAAAGATAGAATGATAGATAGACAGACAGAACATTAAATAGACAGAGATGGAATGATAGAGACAGAACAAAAGAATGATAGACAGATAAATAGATAGACAGATGATATATAGATAGAACGATAGCTAGAACGACAGATAGATAGATAGATAGATAGATAGATAGATAGATAGATAGATAGATATTGCTCTATCATTCTATCTATCATTATATCTATCCATTGTTCTATCGTTCTGTCTATCAGTCTGTATATATATACATCAGTCTCTCTCTCTATCTCTCTCTCTCTCTCTCTCTATAGCATTGTCTGTTGATATTTTGGCTTTTTTATTTTTTTTTATGTTATATTTTTGCTTTTAGTGTAATAAAAATGATCCTCTGAAGTTAATTAATGGGGAATATACATTTATCAATACTATAAAGAAACACTTGGGTCCAATACTAGCTATATGTGGCTCACGTAATAATTTGTTTTATTAATTTTTTAATTAATCATTTTCATAATTTTATTTATTTATTTATTTTTATTTAGGCTAAGTATGTGTTTTTGTCTATATACAGTATATTGTGTATGTTGATATTTTGACATTTTAATAATTTTTTTTAATTATATGTTAGATTTTTGCTTTTACTGTAAGAAAAATTCATTTCTGAATTGAATTTATGGGAAATATAAATTTATCAATACTATAAAACAACACTTGGGTCCAATAGTAGCTATAGTCGGCTAATGTATTAATTTGTTTTATTTATTAATTAATATTTTTCTGTTTTTTTTTTTTTTTGTTTTTTGTTTTTTTAGGCAAAGTTTTTAATGTATTTTTGTCCATATACAATATATTGTCTATATTGATATTTTGACATTTTGATTTTTTTATATTACATATTATATTTTGGCTTTAAAAAATGATCTTCTGAATTGAATTAATGGAAAATATAAATTTATCATTAAATTTATCAATATACTATACTATAAAGCAACACTTGGGTCCAGTACTAGCTATAGGTGGCTAATGTATTAATTTGTTTTATTTATTAATGTTTTAATTGATAATTTTCATCAGGTTTATTTAAGCTGAGTTCTTTATGTATTTGTGTCTATATACTGTACAGTATATTGTGTATGCTGATATTTTGACATTTAGATTTTTTTTGATATATTATTTTTTTTTTGCTTTTAATGTAAGAAAAATTATCTTCTGAATTGAATTTATGGGAAATAAAAAGTACTATCAATGCTATAAAGCAACTCTACAACACTTAGCTATAGGCGGATAATGTAATAACATGTTTTATTTAGTACATTTTTTGTAAATGTTTTTTTTTAGCTAAGTTCTTTATGTATTTTTGCCTATATACAGTATATTATCTATATTGATTTTTTTTTTTTTTTTTTGATGTTATATATTATATTTTTGCTTTAAGTGTAAAAAAAAATTCTGAACTAAATTTATGGGAAATAAATTTATCAATAATATAAAGCACACTTAGGTCCCATACTTGCTTAAAAATTATTATTATTATATTTTCATTTATTAATTAATTTATACTAATGTTCATGTATATTTTGTACGTCTATAATATATGACGTCTTTATTTTATTAATATGTATATTTATTGTTTCTGCTATTTTTATTTGATTACAAAAACAGACATTTCTAAATCTTAAATGTATATTTAGACATTTAAAGAATACATACAAAAACTTCAAATTGCAAACACATCTAAAAGACAATAAAGTAACACTTTGGTATAGGGACTAATTCTCACTATGAACTAGTTGCTTATTAGCAAGCCTATTAACATATTGGCTGGTTATTAATACTTAAAAAAAGCACATATTCTGCATGACCATATTTTACATCCCTAATCCTATACACAATACCTAAACTTAACATCTACCTTACTAACTATTAATAAGCAGCAAGTAAAGAGTTTACTGAGGCGAAAGTCATAGTTAATGGTTTGTTAATAGCAAGATTTGGGTATTAAAATAAAATACTTTAGATTAGGTAACATATTTATTATTAATTAAGAGCTTATAATTTGATAATTTTTGAGAGTAAGTAAGGTAGTTGTTTGTATTTATGTTTAGGTATAGAGTAGGGTTAAGTGAATTAGAATATGATCATGCAGAATAAGGAATTAATATGGGCGTTATAAGTAATAAACAGCCAATATGCTAGTAATATGCATGTTAATTAGCAAATAGTTGATTGTAAATAGTGTTCCCTAATCTAAAGTGTTACCAAATTAATATTTACTTTGACCTCTCAGGTTGACAGACCACATTTTCTGAAGGCTAAAGGTTCTGTAAGCAATTTCAGCTATTTCTCCAACATCCGCCAGATTTAGTCGCTGATTTTGTCCTCCAAAGAAATGTCATCCATCTCAATGTCAAGAAAGATGAACACCCATGATTGACAAGTTAAGGGTGTTTTTGATTAGCTGCTTCCTATACTCTTCTTTCCTGTTTGTAAGTCTACGGCTTTCACAGAAATGTATGATTTTTCAAGATGTGTTACAACCATAATGTTAGCGTACTTAATTTGTGCTCATTTTCAGTCTAGACCTCTTTCTCTTAAATCCAGTCTCTCTCCTCATCCAGTTTCCACCGAAACCATAGTGCGTGAAAGTATCATCTAACCCCAGTGGGCGTCAGGGGATCTTATCGTTAAGGCTAACGGCTAGCGGCAGTGAGTGAGATATAGGGGCTGCTGTCGCACTGGTCCAGCTCCTGTGGTTAATGAGCACGGGGGCCGTTAGCTGCAGACACAGCTGCTATGATTTAGGCGCCAGTCATCTCTCCATCCCACTACTGACAGATGAGGCGGTGGAGCAATATGTTCTGGGTGAAATCAGAGACAACGGATTGAGTTGTCTAGGTGTGTGTGTGGGTGGGGAAGGTTGTGCAATCTGCCTTAACACTTTTCGTTTCACTTGCTGTGTATCGCATTATATAAAGTGAATGAAATGATCCTATAGAAGAATTTAAAAATATAGTTCACTAAAAATTGACAGTAATGTTAGGTATTTACAATTATTGTTCTTTCTTTCTCTTTTTTTTTTTTTTTTACATAAGATTGTATATTATATTATATTATATCAAAAAATATTTTAAATCAAAATAATTATATACTGAAAAAAATATAATTCAATTAAAATTACAGTTTTTTACATTTTAATTGTAAATGTATTTTTTCTTTTTTTAATTATTTTTTAAATATTTAATATTTTAAAAAGTATTATTGATTATTATACATTTTTTCAAAGTATTAACAGAATTTAACTTTTAATTCGTCATTTTAGCATATTTTTCAGTATTTCCATCAAATGTTTTCTTTACAAAACAAAGCACAAAATGAACATGAATCAATCAAGGTTTTGTATTTCACTTTGTATGAACAGCCTTTAAACATCAATCAGCAAACTTACTTTTGCAATCACTTTTGCAGTGAGCAAACTAACTACCCGATTAAGCAGAGTGAAACAAGGGGCAGTGGCATTGCAGCAATGGAGAGACAGAGGACACGAAAAGAATGAATGAGGGATTGAATGTGAGGGCAGTGAAAGAGTGAGTTGAGTATTGACAGAGGGTCAGAACGAGAAGAAATCCCCAGGCTGATGGATGAGAGTCGGCCTTTGAGAAGAGACAGAGCTGCAGACACATGAGCACAGTGCAGAAACAGACAGATGGTTAGACGGATGAGCGCGAGTCCTCTCTGCCGGCCGGACGGTCACACTGCTCAGAGCCGGTCCGGGTGAGGAGTCAAAGTTCACGATGGGTTTAGGGTCATCCTCACCGACACAGAGTGATGAGCCAAAGGAATGTTCTGAAAACACTGCATCAACTTTTTTTACAAGTTCTCCGAAACTTTGTCAGCCTTGACAGGTAATATGAATGGCTAGTTAAATAGTGTAAAGGTTAGTTGGGTGGGCTGATGGTCAGTCTACTGGTGTATAGATAGAGACACAGACAGAACAATAGAATGATAGAAGGATAGATAGAATAATAGATAGAACAACGGAATTATATAACAACCGACGATAGAACAATAGATAGAATGACAGAATTAAATAGAGACAGAGCGATAGATAGAACGATAAAACAACAGATAGAACGATAGAACGATAGATAGATAGAATGATAGATAGATAGATAGATAGATAGATAGAACAATGGAATGATAGAATGAAAGAGACAGAATGAACAAACAAACAATAGACAGAACAATAGATAGAATGACAGAATTAAAGAGACAGAACGATAAAACAATAGATAGATAGATGGATAGATGGATAGATGGATGGATAGATGGATAGATGGATAGATGGATGGATGGATAGATAGATAGAATGATGGATAGAATGATAGAACAATAGATAGAACAGATAGATAGATTTAAAGAATAGATAGAATGATAGAGACAGACAGAACGAACGATAGATAGATAGATAGACAGAATTAAATAGAGATATAATGATAGAGAGAACGAACAAACGAATGAACGAATGATACATAGATAGGTAGATAGATAGATAGATAGATAGATAGATATAGATAGAATTAAATAGAGATATAATGATAGAGATGGATAGAACAATTGAATGATATAACGACAGAATGATAGAACAATAGATAGAATGACATAATTAAAGAGAACGATAGAATGATAAAACGATAGATAGATAGATAGATAGATAGACAGATAGATAGATAGATAGAACAATGGAATGATAGAATGAATTAAATAGAGATAGAATGATAGATAGAGACAGACAGAATGATAGAACGAACAAACAATATAGATAAATAAAAATAAATAAATAAATATCAAACTATTGTTTACATACAGACAAAATGTACAAAAACACATCCATACAAAACAAACTGTATGAAGCATGAAGAATCAATGAATAAAATTATTACATTAGCCTAAAGTTTGTAAGGGTCCCAAGTGTTGCTTTTGTAATTTTTGAAAAATGTAACATTTTTTAAAATTTCCTATCAGTTCAGTTGCTTGATCTTTTTTCTTATATTAAATTTGATAACAGGGTTGAATGGTTGAGCTTGATGAATAAAGTAAAGACTGTTCCCTGTATTGACAAACATTAACAGAAAAAACCTCTATCTCTTTCTCTCTATCAGCTCTACAAAGCTGTTACTGCTCCATCAGTCTCTAGAGTGTTTCAGCCAATGATCACACACATTTTCCCATACAAGCACACGCATACACACAATGAAACACTTCCACATGCTTGAATCCACATTGCGAATGTCCGTCCATTGATTTATGTGTGCAGTAGATGAAGAATAGCCTAAATTGACGGAAGTCGCCCCCCGCTGCGATGTGTCGTTATTATGATCCTTGAGGGGAGTCATCCGACATTAGGCTCGTGTGTATGTATGTGTATGCGTGTGACTTAATTGATGTCAAACCAGCTCTCCAAAGCCCCAAGCGTGACACTAGTGGAATCTCTCAGCTTTATTATTTTTTCTCCGTCCTTGACTCTGGTTTAGGATGACATCAGTACGGACAGTAATTAGCTTTTTCCCTATGAGCAATCAGACAGACTGACAGACATACAGGACAGACAAAAAAAATGCCCTCCAGCTAGTCAGTTGCAGTAATTTTCCCACATTGTCTGGTCTGTCCTGATCTGAGGATGAAACAAAACCCAACAGCATCAAAAAGCAAGCACAGACATGCAGTTTACAAGAGCTAAAACTTTACGCAATGTGCCAACCGACAGACCGAACAAGTCCTGATAAAACATGCCTCACATCCACGCAGCTTTCAAGAGGAAAAAATTCGAAACAAACCACCCAGGTGTGAAGACAAACTCAAGTCTGAGGCAGAAGCCACCGGACGCTGCAGGCAACATAAGCTGAATCGCTGACTGACATATTGGACTGCTGTGACTGTGTGAAGACATGCGTGCAAAATAGTCTGCAGTGGTCCTAAAAAGTTGTTTGTTGCACTACATGATCAGTTCATCAGTCTCTGGATCTCAGTGTTTATCAGCATGAGAGGTATTTTACATTCATTCTGCAAAAGCATTTGCATACAGATATATAACTACACACTGGCTCCTGCGCAGAAACTGATTTTACCAAGTACGACATGTTCCTGGAACAACATCTTTGTTGACCCTGGAACAACACTGTGATCAACCAATCAGATTTGAAAAAACAGTTTATAGTTTTTGTGAAGTTTAGGCTTACAATCAGTGTTTGGTGCTTGTACATCAGTGTCATTCATCTATCATTTCCTCTGATTTTAGGGATTACTCATGGGTAAGGTTAGGTTTAGGTGTAGGGATGTGGTCAAGTTTACATTTTTGGATTAAAATGTTGTTTCTAACTAAAAAATCAGGACGTGCGGCTCCTGTGTTAGCAGCACCATGTGTATGCATTGTGGTAAGTTACTCTCGCTTTTTTGAAGACTGACACGAAAGAGAAGAAATTGTTGAATAAAATCGTATATATATATTTTTTACTTTTGCACACAACAAGTATTCTCATAGCTTCATAAAATTACGGTTGAACCACTTATGTCACATGGACTGTTTTAACAATGTCTTTACTACCTTTTTGGGCTTTGAACATGTCAGCTGTGTTGCTGTGAATGCAGAGTCAGAAAACTCTCGGGTTTCTTTAGGGCTGTCACAATTCTTCGATTCAATCGAAGTACACGATTTTAAAAAATTCAAAGCAATTTGCCTTTGTCGAGTAACTGCCCTGGTGAAAAAAACAGCATATGCTGGTAGGTATGTTTTGATTCTGGGATGCTGGTTAGGTATGTTTTGAAGCTGGTTTAAGCTGGTCCTTTGCTGGTCTATGCTGGTCCTTTGCTGGTTTGCATATGCTGTTTTTTTTTTCACCAGGGTGGAATACCGGAAGTGGCGCATTCTACGAATGAGAATCCCTGAAACGCATTATTAGACCGTTTCCCAAGGCTGCATGATATATTAACCCCATCTAAATATCATAATAAAGCATAATACTATTGTAAATCCACAAACGCTATGATTCGATTCAATTAATATATGCGATGCAGGTTTAATATATGCGCTTTAATTCTTTACATGCGTGTAACGTTAGGTTACGTACGTTACGTGTGTGGCACGTCCTGATTTTGCTGAGTTAGATGTGTTCCTGGGTCAACATATTTTGTTGACCCTGGAACAACATTTTAATCCAAAAAATTAATCTTGACCACATCCTTACACCTAAACCTAAGGAAATAATAGATGAATGACACTGATGTACAAGCACCAAACACTGATTGTAAGCCTAAACTTCACAAAAACTATCAACTGTTTTTTCAAATCTGATTGGTTAATCACAATGTTGTTCCAGGGTCAACAAAGATGTTGATCCAGGAACACGTTGTACTTGGTAAAATCAGGTTCTGCTACGTGTGTAACAGAGTGGCTCTGTTCACAGTAAATGCATCTCCACACGAACTGTTATAATTTACATGTGTGGAGCGTCTCAAGCTCCATCTCTGCATATTGCTATGAGTTTGGATTTATTATAACATTCATCTGGGAACGCAACGAGCGCTATTTTATCAAATTTGTAAGGTGAATCATTGATAAACCTACGCACACACAGGAGAATATATGCTAACTGTTCAACGCAATTTCAAAATAAAAGCTCAAACCCTTACTCTGAGTTTACATGTTTTGTAAACTCATTACAGTGAGACACATTACAGTGTCTGTAGCATTTCTGTAATAAAGAAATGGTCAGATATTAAAGATTAAGTGGACATTTGAATGAAATTATGTTATATTAAACAAATATTAGATAGCGCTGTACTGCAAAATCGTCAGGCCATTGGCGCCCTCTGCAGTCATTTGTTGTGCATTTTAACCCTTTTGCTAAATAAAACCGTATGATTACTTGGTTTTGATACTTTATTTGAACGTATTATTATTGCCTCATTGCTGTTATATATGTCTTTTAAGTCATTTTAAAGGCTATTGTTCACTGAGGTCTATTTTTATCACCACAAAAAAACATATACAGTATATAATTATCCGATTACTCGACTAATTGTCAGAAAACTAGACTGTCTTGTCTAAGTCTGTGTGAACTCTGTCGGTTCAATACGGTTAATACAGTTAGGGTATGCCTAAAAACTCCCATCCAACCCAGTATTTACAAAGTGAACATGCAAAGAAGGTCAAAATGGTAAAAGGGCGATTTTGTAGGATGATTTTGACGTTGGAGAAGAAAACGAGACGGGAGTTTTTCGACATACCCTAGGTGTATTGACCCGGATTACACATACTACGCATGCGCATCGCAGAGACGAGACAAGATGAGCATTTGAGGTTAAAAAGTTGTCAATTTGTTTCAAAAATGACCGGTTTCGCTAGATAAGTCTTCTTCTTTGTCTGGGAGCCATTTGAAGCTGCATTTAAACTGCATTTTGGAAGTTCAGACTTGGGTGCACCACTGAAGTTCACTATATGGAGAGAAATTCTGGAATGTTTTCCTAAAGAAACATAATTTCTTTATGACTGAAGAAAGAAAGATATGAACATCTTGGATGACAACGGGGTGAGTAAACTATCTGTAAATGTTTGTTCTCGAAGTGAACTTCTCCTTTAATTGTATAATCATATAGCCTTAATTGTATGCTATTTTAGTTAGAGTAAAATAACTAGTGAACGATAAAGAAGAAAAACTGTAAAAAAATGAACTCTAACACCCCTGATCCAATTTTCTACATACATGGTGGTCATGTGTGGCTGTGGGAGGAAGGACCATTAGATAATTCCTGACATGCTACCCACATAATCCCTCTTTCTCAATCTCTCGCTCTCAATCCCTGACTCATCTTTCACATTCCTCAAGCATTCCAGCAGGATTAGCTGATGCCGCCAGTACAGACCCCATTCATGCAGAGAGAAACAAAGAGAAAGTGTGTATGTGTGTGGGAGAAAGAGCAAGACTGCATTTTTTTGTGATGGAAAGGGGTTTTCTGCCCCAAACCATTCCTCCCCTCAGACCAAACAGTACATTGTGCAGTCTAGCATACGTCCTCAAGAGAGCAACCTGTCACACCGCCTGAACAAATCAAACACACGAAGAATGATGTTTGACTCCTGGCATAGGAGTGCTGCACAGCAAAATAATACACTATTCCAGAAGACCCCACCACTACAGACAAACTCTCATAATCACACCACAAACAAACCTGTGGCTCAGTGTTCAAAGGAATTCCATGTATTGATCCAGTCGAATAATGGAGCAGAAAGAGAAAGAGATAAAGCCTGTTTAGACTGCTTTCTCTCATTCGTCTTAGTCAATGGTGCAACAGTCAGTGCGTTGAGAAACTAAATACAAGGGTGCTTTCACTCATGTAGACCTCAGAAATCACATTAGCTGAAGACTGGTAAAAAGAAAACCTGTGGTGAGTCTTTTTTTATACTTTCTAGTAAGAGGGTGAAAGAGAGAAAGGGAAGGCATTCGGGTGCATGGGAAAAAAAGACAGGAAAGATGGACCGGATGACAGAAAGAGGATCATTGTCTTGAGGGTCAATCTAGGGGCAGAGCTCTCTTTGGCAATTGGTTCAGACTATTCTCAGCTGTAATGACAGTGAAAGAAATGACTTAATTGCTCTGAAATACATTTAGGTTCAATGGACATCATAGAACATGAATGCACTCCAGAGTCATAAAGATATATTGCCGCTGTCTGAAATTATTTTACATCTTTGTAACAAAGTCAGGACGTGTAACTGTGTGTGTGAGTGAACAGTTTTGAGCTGGTAGATTTAAAAAATTTGTTTGAAGGATGTTCGCCAAGGCTGACGTCCAAAAAATCGATTTTATTCTATTCTATTATTAGAATTTAAAGGAACAGTTTTCAATGTTAATATGTTTTAAAATGTAATTTATTCCTGTGATGGCAAAACTTAATTTTCAGAAGTCATCAAACCAGTCTTCAGTGTCACATGATCCTTTGGAAACTATTCTAATATGCTGATGATTTTGTGCTCAAGTAATATTTCTTATTATTATTAGACTTGAGAACAGTTGTGGTGCTTAATAATTTGAGAAATAAAAATCTAAATTTAAAGTATCCTATACTCACACATTCATTTAATATATAGGAAAAATATTTTATTAAAAATGTACTTAAAATTATACATCATTTACAAAAAAGTTTTCGAACAGTAAGATTTTGAATGTTTTTTAAAGAAGATTCTCTGCTCACCAAGCCTGTATTTATTTGATCCAAAGTACAGCAAAAACAGCACAATTTTGAAATATTGTTTACAATTTAAAATAACTCTTTTCTATTTGAATATATCTTAAAATGTAATGTATTCCTGTGATGTCAAAGCTTAATTTTAGCATTATTATCATATGATACTTCAGAAATCATTCTAATATTCTGATTTGCTGCTCAAAAAACATTTATTATTTTTATTATTATAATGTTGAAAATAGCTGAGTAGAATTCTTTCAAGTTTCTTTGATGAGTAAAAAGTTCAGAGGAACAGCATGTATCTGAAATAGACATCTTTTGTAACATTATAAATGTTACAATTTAAAGCATCCTCGCTAAATAAAAGTAATTTAAAAAGTAATTAAAATTAAAATTAATTTCTATAATTTCTAAAATTCTTATTTCTGACTCCAAGTTTTTAAATGGTATGTATAATGTTACAAAAGCTTTTTATTGCAGACAAATGCTGATCTTTGGATCTTTCTAATTATCAAAGAATCGTGAAAAATGTACCGAACTGTTCTAAATATTGATAATAATAAAAATGTTTCTTAAACAAAAATCAGCAAATTAGAATGATTTCTAAAAGAACCATGTGACACTGAAGACTGGAGTAATGGTGCTGAAAATTTAGCTTTGATCCCAGTAATAAATTGCATTTTAAAATGTATTAAAATAGAAAAAGTTATTTTAAATAGTAAAAATATTTCAGAATTTTACTGTTTTCGCTGTACTTTGGATCAAATAAATGCAGGCTTGGTGAGCAGAAGAGACTTCTTTAAAAACATGAAAAATCGTACTGTTCAAAAACTTTTGACTAGTAGTGTATGTTACAAAAGATTTCTGTTTCAAATAAATGTTGCTTATTTGAACTTTCTAATTATCAAAAAATTTACACAGAAATATTTTGAAACTTTTGAAACATCTTGGATGACATGGGGGTGAGTAAATTATCAGGAAATTTTTATTCCGGAAGTGAACTAATCCTTTAAGTATGTATGTATATATACATACATATATGTATATATATATATATATATATATGTATATGTATATATACATACATATATGTATATATAGTATATATACACATACATGCATACAAACACACACAAGAAGTCATGGTATGTCCCCATTTAGATAAACATGTTTGTGTGTCTGTTCCTGAGTCTCCCTAAAGATAATCTTTCCAAATCCATCAGGTCAAAATGATTAATTGCCATGCCTTTTACAGACACTCTATCTTTTCACACAATGAACATTTTTAAACACACTTTGAGACCAGTTTTAGACTGTGCTGACAGATTTAAAGATTTCCTGATACTGTTTCCTGGCTTTGTCAGAACATCAGCCCAGATCCAAATGATTTTAATAAATAAACTAAAGAATTTTCACTCTGTGCTGTTAATAATACACTAGAATCTGCTCATCAAAACAGTGAACATCTTTTGTAAGACTCCATAGTGTTTTATCAGAATGTGTTGTAGAAACAAGGAAACAAGGCTCTTTTTTTGCACATGAGAGAGCAGGTCAAACCGGTAGCACATGTGGAAATGTTTTCATCATCACATTTAACAAGGCTGTTGGTGGAAAGGAAAGACAGAAAGAAAGGAAGAGAGGGGGAGAGAGAGAGAGAGAGCAAAACTAAGTGGACAAGCTGTGCCAAAAAACACTTGCATCTAAAAAACCTCTCAGCTGTTTCCCTCCCTCTTTTCTGCAACTATAGGCATGTGTTGCTGTCACAACCCTCTCACTCTCTTTTTCTCTCTCTTTCATCTGCCCCCTTCCATTCTTACACACTGCTCTGTGTGTGTGTGCAATATTCTCACATCTGTGCCTTAGATCATATGGTGGTTCACGTCTCATGCTGCTAGCTGTAGGTCTTTACGACCCATGGAAATTACTGGAATGTCATTTTAACATCCGTGAAAATGTCGCTGTTCCTCAAAGCCACCCCAGATTATGTATCACCGGGTGTGCGAGGCAGACAGCTGTTAGTATGTGTGTCTTTGTCACTGCCACTTTGTGCACCTCAGAGCGTGTTCTCGGAAAACTACATGACTAAGGTTTGTTTCATACATCCTGCGTCTGTGAGCGGCACGTACAGTATTCGTATTGAAACCTGTATTACAAAAACTTCAGTAGAAAAACTTAAAATAGACCATAAACCACTTATTTAGCAATATAGGCTGATCTACTAGCTCTTATTTTAAAAAAGGTCATGCACCTAAATAATCAGATTTATGGCTTCATTTGACTGGAAAGCCTTTATGTAAACACCTCCGTTGATCCAACTGAAGGAGAAGTTCGCATCCTGAATGAAAATTTCCTGATAATTTAGTCACCTCCATGCCATCCAAGAAGTTCACGTCTTTCTTTCTTCAGTCGCAAAGAAAGGAAAACAGGAACTTTCTTCATATAGTGAATTCAGTGGGAGCCAGCGTGTTAAAGGTCCAAACTGCAGTTTAAATGCAGCTTCAAAGAGCTCTACACGATCCCAGCTGAGGAACAAGGGTCTTATGTAGCAAAACGATCAGTCATTTTCTTAAACATATATACATTTTTATCATTTTTAACCACAAATGCACATCTTGCACTAGCTCTGCATACGCATCTTCACGCACTGCAAAAACGTTTTCCTTTCCTATCAAAATGCTTAAAATGGATGCAAAAACACAGGAAATCGAACCTGATCTGAACTTTTTTATGACGGACGAAAGTTTCGGAGGCAGTGTGTAAACGTTATTGATACAACGTGAGGTCGTATTTATTTTTTTTAACGCACGGAAATTTCAGACGGAAATTTCAGACGGAAATTTCAGACTTGGTGTGCAATGAACTTAAGTCTTAGTCCTGTGTTAAACGTCCTTGTTAGTTTTTGTCATATTTAGTCAACCTTGTCTTATTTTGCTTTAGTCAACTACAAGTCTCAACATTTTAGTCTCGTTTTAATAAAAACAAAAAAAAAAATCTAAAGTATTTAGTTCTAGTCAAATAAAACCTTAAGCATTTTAGTCTAGTTTTAGTGAATGAAAACTAGATATTGTAGCAATAAAATATTAATTAATCATGCAGCAGTATTAATTTTGGCAGCCATTTTTAATTTAGTCTTAGTCTTACTCAAATGTAAATTTTAGTTATTATATTTAGTCAACTATATCCTGTTTTTTTGTTTAGTCAAGTTTAAGTCTAAGCATTTAAATCTTAGTCGCATTTTTGTCATGCTGTATAGCGGTTAAAATGATAAAAATTATTTTTGCTCAAAATTATAATTGTAACGATTGTTGTCATTTAAGAAATTTACTTTTGCGTTTCAGGTATTGCACTTTCACCAGTAAGCACTAAACTCGCTAAACTATAGCCTGTTTGTGGTAAAGTTTTTCTTTTCTGAATACATTTTAGTCTCGTCTTTTATCGTCAATGAAATTGCATGTTGATATAGTCGTAGTCATCTTGTATTGACCTTATTGTTGTCTCATCTTCGTCTTGTCTAAGTCATGGGAATAAAACTCGTCAACATTTTTCGCCATAGTTTTTGTTAATGAAATTAACACTAGTAAACACTCGGTAGTTCCCCCTACATCACACATGCGTGATTACGAAATGTTTGAGGTAGAGCTAGTGCAAAATGAGCATTTGTGGTTAAAAAGTATATACATTTTTATTTTTCTTATGTTTCATTAGATAAGACCCTTATTTCTCGCCTGGGATCGTGTAAAGCCCTTTGAAGCAGCACTGAAACTACAATTTGGACTTTTAACCCGTTGATCCCCATTGAAGTCTACTATATGAAGAAAAATTCTGGAATGTTTTCCTCAAAAAATGTAATTTATTTTCAACTGAAGAAAGAAAGACATTAACATCTTGAATTCCATGGGGGTGAGTGAATTATCAGGAAATTTTCATTCTGGAAGAATGAACTTCTGAACTTCTCTTTTAAGCTCAATCTTAAAAAATAATAAGCATGTAAATCAGTAAACATGACTGAATTCAGAATATTTAGGCCATTAATATATACGCTCTGGGATTTAGTTCCATTCTGTGTAGATTAATTAGCAGTGAATGTAATTGTAGTCCATGTCTTTATGTAAATTATATGACATGATGGTCAAATATGTAGTAATTCTCAATGGCACACTCCCAATAGCCAATTTATGGCTGGCAATTATGAAAAGTAACCTAGAAATAACTGTATACACTGTGTACACTCATAGAAGAACCATTTTTGCTTCCACAAAGAACCATTCAGTCAAAGGTTCTTTAAAGAACCATCTCTTTCTTAGCTTTTTATAATCTCAAGATTCTTTCGTCACAAAGAACCTTTTGTGAAACAGAAAGCTTCTTCAGATGATAAAGGTTCTTTATGGAACCATTTAGACAAAAGAGGTTCTTCTATGGCATTGTGAAGCACCTTTATTTTTAAGAGTGTAGAGCCGCAGATCTAACAGAAATTGAAATGACTTTTCATTTAACATTTGTTTAATATCATATACGTTGCGTTCGTAGTCCCATTTAAGTTTCATTGAAGTAAGAGGTTCAGACCCGTCAGTGTTGTGAGAATGTTGAATTAGGCAAGAGTGGAAACATAGACAACACTCTCCGAACTGTGAAGACAATCAGATGAAGATCTCCAGTCTGCTTTCATAGACACTGACAAATAGACATGAGGTTATCTCTGTAGACAACATCATCATCGTACAAACACAAACACACTGGTGTGATGAATGAAAAACCTGACCTTTCATGTTGCACAGCAGGCAAACACACACAGACACACCCAGACGAAAGAAAAATCACAAGTGAGAACTCTTTAACATCTCATTTGTGTCTTTAAACAATGAGATTTAAAGGGATAGTTCACCCCAAAAATGAAAATTCTGTCATTACTCGCCCTCATGCCGTTCCAAACCCTGAAGACCTTTGTGAACACAAATTAAGATACTTTTGATGAAATCTGAGAGCTGACTCTGCATAGACAGGAATGCAACTAGCACGTTCAAGACCCAGAAAGGTAGTTAGGACATTGTTAAAATAGTCCATGTGACATCAGTGGTTCAACTGTAATGTTATAAAGCTATGAGAATACTTTTTACGTGTAAAAAAAAAAGCAACTTTATTCAACAATGTCTTCTCTTCCATGTAGAAGACTGACATGGATTCTCCAAATTTTTGGTTAAATATCTAACGTTACCTCTGAGCAATACAAGGTAGGCAATGCCTTGACCATCTACCTTCAAAGCTACGCCATAGTGATGAATCAGAGGTCATGTGTTTAAGGGTAATGATGTTTGCATTGGGGCGATGGAGATAGCATTCCTGCACACACATACACTCACATGTAAGAAGTGTTTCCCTTGGGACTATAATATCAATTCATCTCTTAAACTGAAAAGTGTTTGTACGGACTGCATTTTTCCCCCACATGTGTGCTAATATAATTCTAGACGGATGACGGTGTACTCTACTCATGTGTCGAGTGGAGCCAGACCTTTAGTTCCGCTTGAACATGTATGTATGTATGATTGCAAGAGCAGGCCGAGACGGAAAAAAAGCATGCACACACACACACACTCATTTTAAAAGGGGTTTTCCATACCGTTTACAGGTAACATTCACACAGACTCACAGTGGAAAAATGACTTAACAATGAGGCTTTATTAATCTACTAATGTACAAACATTTTGACAGGGATCTGGCGTAAGTTTACAGACTGTCGGTCCTCCAACACAGGAAATGCTGGAGTCAGTCCTGATCATTTCATTTTATTCCTGACTTCTAATCATTGTAAGTTACATAACGCTGGCTGAAAGTGCTTCACCATGTTTGTTTAGAGTCCAAAAAGGAAACTCCTGGAGTTTTGAATGGTAGTGATAGATTCAGAAGCAGGGAGATAAAGGAGAAAACTGTTTAGATTAAATAAGACAGTTAACAGAAGCAGTGTGTGAATTATGTAACAATAACAAGAAATTAAGTAGAAATTATGCAACTCCTTTTTATGTAAGACATTTTGTTACAAAAAAACTATTTCGAATAAATGTTAAACTTTCTGTTTATCAAAGCAACCTTAAAAGAAATGTATAATGGTTTCCACAAAATATTAACCAGCATAAATGTTTTTAATATTGAAAAAGTTTCTATACAATAATTTCTGAAAGATCATGTTACAATGAAGACTGGAGTAATGGCTGCTGAAAATTCAGTTTGGTAACAAAGGAATAAATTTAATTTTAAAATATATTAAAATAGAATATTATAGTTTTTACTGTATTTTGGATTAAATAAGGCTTGGTGAGCATAAAAAACTTTGAAAACATCAAACTTTTGAACAGTAGTGTACATATTTTAAAATATTGTGCTACCAGTCAAAAGTTTTTGAACAGTAAGATTTTTAATGTTTTTTAAAGATTTTCTGCTCACCAAGCCTGGATTTATTTAATCCAACGTACATCAAAACTGTAAAATTTTGAAATAGTTTTACTATTTAAAATAACTGTTTTCTATTTGAATATATTTTAAAATGTAATTTATTCCTGTGATTTCAAACTGAATTTTCAGCATCATTACTCCAGTCACATGATCCTTCAGAAATCCTTCTAATATGCTGATTTGCTGTTCAAGAAACATTCTTTTGTAATTATTATTATCAATATTTAAAACAGTTGAGTACATTTTTCATATAAAATGTTCTCTTTTTTTGATATGAAAATTGATATAAAAATGATAGAAATTAATACTTTTATTTAGCATAGATTATTTAATCAAAAGTGTTGATAAATACATTTATAATGTAACAAAATATTTCTATTCCAGATAAAATGCTTTTTCTCTGAACTTTCTATTCATCAAAGAAACCTGCAAAAATTCTACTCAGCTGTTTTCAACATAATAATAATAGATGTTTTTTGGAGCAGCAAATCAGAATATTAGAATGATTTCTGAAGGATCATGTGACAGGAGTAATGATGTTAAAAATTCAGCTTTGAAATCACTATAAATTACATTTTAAAATATATTAAAATAGAAAGCAGTTATTTTAAATAGTAAAAATTTTACTGTTTTTGCAAAAAAAATGCAAACTTGGTGAGCAGAAGAGACTTCTTTAAAAAAAAAAAAACATTAAAATGTTACTGTTCAAAAACTTTTGACTGGTTGTGCACATATTGATATATATTGCATTTGTGAGATATATAAAGTCACAGTTACAAGTTACAAGAAATAAAATCACAGTATATATATGATGCATTTGTATGTACTTTGTATTGCTTAATTGGAATGCAACTTTTAGAATAATTTTCAAGTGTGTGTGTGTGTGTGTGTGTAACGGCGTGTGGCCAAAATTAGCTCTAAGAGAGTATCCGCTCTTTTTTTCTGTGGCAACGTGGATGTTGTCTTTCAGCGCGTGGCTCTCTGTTCTAGTTTGTTCCTGTCGCGCTGTGTGCGTGTGTATGTGTGTATGTTTTCATGCCCAATAAAAGCTCAAAGGAAGCGACCAGAAACTCCTCTCATTGTTATTAAGGTAAAGAAATCTCAGTGGGAATATCAGCTTTAAACTAACATCCTCTCACACACATACACAAAATACGCACACAGACATGAACAGGACCGCAGTCTCGCTTTATCACCTCGTTTTCATGTCCTGTGCGTCTTCGCTTAACTCACTTCTACTGATGATGTGAAAAGGAAAAAACAAGTAGCAAAGCTGTAAAATTATATAATAAAAACTAAACACACCCACGCACACATACGCCAAGATAGAGGATGCTGGCTTTCCTGCTCTCACACCTCCTGGGAGTCTGGCCATTTTACTGATTTTAATGAGTCTGAGGAAGTGGAAAATTGTCAGTGACCCTTTTGTCTTTTACAAACACATGTGCATTTTTGTTCAGTACTGCAATTCTTTACCAAGACTCGTATATGTGTAGGATGTGTGGGGTTTGGACGGAAAGCATTCTGATTGTTTGAGCGTACGTTCAGGGCTGGTACAAGCCTCTAATTATAAGTTTAGGTGTAAACCTTTGTTCAGGCTGCACACATATCCAATTTAGTTGTTAAATCGAAATTATTTACTGTCTTCTCAGTCATTTTATTATTAAAATCTGATTAGTTATGAAGTCAGTGTAGTCAATCGTACTGTATTTAGTCCAACAGCATGATTTGTTAGTATGATATTGCTTCTATATAGCAGATCAATAAACAAGAAGTCAATATTGAATGACTTACATTTTACACACAAGATTACCAGTCATGTTGTTATTTTTTATCCACCAATAGTTCTAAACAAAGCCACTGCAGAATGAACCTTTTCTCAAAGCAATAGTTTTTAAATGAGTCAGTTGAATGAATGATTCAATGACTTGTTCGTAAAGATGAACTAACTAGTAACTTGTTTAGTTTCTGAATGAATCACTGTTTTTGAACAAATCACTTGAGAGAATATGTCACTGATTCACTTATAACTGATTCATTATTCACTTAAATTACCACCTGTAAGATAAAATTTAAACTAGCTACAAATTTGGTTTAGATTCTACAGACTGAAAAGAAGTCAGAATTGAATTGCAAGATATAAACTCACTATCTCGGAATTCTGACTTTTTTCTCATAAATGCAAATTTGTATCTTGCAATTCTGACTTTCTCCTCGCAATTATGAGTTTATATCTCATAATTCAGACTTTTTTTCTCGTAAATCCAAATTTGTATCTCGTATTTCTGACTTTTTTCTCGTAAATGCGATTTTGTATCTCACAATTCTGACTTTTTTTCTTCGTTATTGTGAGCTTATATATCGCAATTTTGACTTTATTCTTGTAAATGCAAGTTTATATCTCGCAATTCTGACTTTTTCTCGCAATGAATTTATATCTCATAATTCTGACTTTTTTTCTTGTAAATGCGAATTTTTATCTCGTATTTCTGACTTTTTTCTCGTAAATGCGATTTTGTATCTCGCAATTCTGACTTTTTTTCTTCCAACTGTTACTTTTTTCTTCGTTATTGCAAGTTTATATATCGCAATTTTGACTTTATTCTCGTAAATGCAAGTTTCTATCTCGCAATTCTGACTTTTTTCTTGCAAATGGCAGTTTATATCTCGCAGTTCTGACTTTTTTTCTTCCAACTGTTACTTTTTTCTTCGTTACTGCAAGTTTATATATCGCAATTTTGACTTTATTCTCGTAAATGCGAGTTTCTATTTCGCAATTCTGACTTTTTTCTTGCAAATGCAAATTTGTATCTCGCAATTCTGACCTTTTTCTCGCAATTATGAGTTTATATCTCATAATTCTGACTTTTTTTCTCGTAAATGCAAATTTGTATCTCGTATATCTGACTTTTTACTCGTAAATGCGATTTTGTATCTCATAATTCTGACTTCTTTCTCGCAATTATGAGTTTATATCTCACAATTCTGACTTTTTTCTCGTAAATGCAAACTTGTATCTCGCAATTCTGATTTTTTCTGACTTTTTTCTTGCAATTATAAGTTTATTTTTTCTTGCAAGTGTGTATCTCACTTTTCTGACTTTTTTCCTTACAATTGCGAGTTTATATCTCGCAATTTGACTTTTTTCTTGTAAATGAGAGTTTGTATATCCTAATTCTGACTTTTTTTTTGTAATTGCGAATTTATATCTCACAATTCTGACTTTTTTCTCGTAAAATTTTTCAGAACTGCAAGTTCATATCTCACAATTCTGAGAAAAAAGTCAGAATTGCAAGTTTGTATCACAACTTTAAGAAAAAAAAAAAAAGTCAGACGTAAACTTGCAATTGTGAGAAAAAGTGAGAATTGGTGAGATATAAACTCGCATTTGCATGAAAGTCAGAATTGTAACATACAAACTCACATATGCAAGAAAAAAATTCCAAATTGTGGGTTTGTATATTTTATATATTTTGGAAATACTAAATTGAATCATCAATTTTTTTTGTAGGCTGAAAAGAAGAAAAACATTAAATGTGACTCAGATACACACACACAAAAAAGCTGACATTTGAGTCTGGACCTTTTTAGTCTGGACAAGTCTAACAACTCCAAACTAAACAGATACACAAACCCACAGTTAAATGTGCTCATAAATTCTCAGTGTTTAGAACACACCATCTAGATAAATAAACAGCACAGAGGACTGGGAGCGATGTGAAAACGGCTCCCCTCCAGGTATCAACTCCTGCTGTACAAACACAGTGCACCCACATGCATCACAAACACAAAGCACAAAGCAAATTCACAACTTCTTGATGCTATATGATCAAATCTTTGATCTTTTGATAAACCGCCACTGAACAGCCTTAGTTCACCTCTCATTATTTTGACTTGAAAAGAAGCAAGGTCACTTCCCACACTGACCCCTTTCACCACAGATCACACCGCTCTAGCAGTCAGGACACGTCGAGGTAGACGTTGCCCTCCGGTGTAAGTCTTTGTGTCAGAGCGCTCAAGTCTGTTTACACTCTAAAACATTCCATCTGCTTTATTCCCTCCAGCTGGAGCTGAACCAGGATCAGTTATAAAATAAATAAATGCCCACAGTATCCAAACAGCTCATCACATCAAAACCCTAGAGGTGAGAGGTGGCGCTCCGCCTCATTTCCTCTGTGTATTCGGAGGCTTTTCTGAGAGGCAGGATTCGGGGGAAAATGGGGTCGGTGGTCGCTCATCTCTTGTCTCCTTGATCCCATTCCTGTCCTCAATCCCACATCCCGAAGGAATTCTACTAATCAAAATTCCAAAAGAGGGGGCTCGTTCTGTGTAAGTGTGTGAGCTTGGGAAGCGGTAACGTATTCGGGTGCTTATGTTACACTGTGTGAAGTGATCAGAGGTGTCTGCTGGTCTGCAAGACAGACAGTTACCAGCAGCAGAACTGGACATAGAAATGATTTCCCATCATCCATTGTGATGTGACAGTTACGTCCAGCAAGCATAAAAGATGTCTGATCCACCATCAAATGGTTCTTTTGAGACAGATATTTTCAATGAATCGCATAAATTGGTTTAAGTGGTTCTTGCTGACTCGCTGAACACAAAACAATTGTTTTCCAACATTTTCAACTTAAAATGAATTAAATTAGAGTTAAAAAATCACTAATGGGAACCATCTTTTTTGGACATGCCCGCCTCACAATTGAGAACCGTGAGTTAAATGATAACCCTTACAGAATTAACCATGGTTGTACTACAAACAAAAACAAAAAACCTTGGTTACTATAGTTAAACCATGGTAACCACAAATTAAGCATGGTTTTGCTACACTAACAATAGTTGAACCATGGTATTTGTAGTAAAACTACGGTTATACAAATGCTAATCAACACACACACAAAAAAACATGGCAACTTCTATTTTACCACAATAAAACCATGGTTAAATTTTTGTAAGGGAAAAGCCTGTTTCACATTTAAGAACAACGGCAAAACGGAAGCAAACGGAAAATATCCTACTTTAATAGCTTAATAGCAGAAAAGGTACAAATCAAACATACTTAATATCCAAAATACTGTTTTAAATATATGCTTGGCTTTTATTAATATGTACAAAAGCTTGTAAGTAAGTTATCAGCTAAACAGAGATGGCAAAAGTACACACATCATTCACTCAAGTACACTGTAAAAAATAAAAAACACAATTTGTTGAGTCAGCTTAAAATAATTTGTTACCCTGCTGCCTTAAAATTTTAAGTTCAGTCAACTACAATAAGTTTCGTCAACTTGAAATGTTAAGTTGTACTAAGTAACAACTTAGATATTTGTGTTTGCTAAACTTAACAGATGGATAAGTAACCCAGCTGCCTTAAAATTTTAAGTTGATTCAACTCAAATATCTAAGTTGTCACTTAGTATAATTTAACATTTCAAGTTCAATAAACTTTTTTTGAGTTGACTGAACTTAAAATTTTAAGGCAGCCAGGTTACAAATTATTTTAATTTGACACAACAAATTGTTTTTTACAGTGTAGAATTACAGATACTGATGTTAAAAAATATTCTGGTAAAAGTAAAAGTACTGACTACACTTTTTTACTCAAGTTAAAGTAAAGAAGTATGAGCTCTGACATGTACTTAAGTAAAAAGTATCCATTAGTACTGCCTGTTTTAGTGTCACGCTGGTAACTGGACCTCAAGTCATACTGACACGTTAATACAAAATAATTGACATTTAAATTTGTGTTAGCTAATGAATGTATCTAGGCTGAACAACCACCATGTAGAACAGGTCAGGACTGGGACAAAATTTCAGTCTGGTGAAATCTCACAGTCATCCAGGCCATCCAATACACCCACAACCAAGTCTGAAACCACCTATTTTTTGTTTGGCCATCTCATTTAAAAAAATAAAAAAAAAGGTTTAAAACCTAATAAAACCTAAAAATTAAACAAAATAATTAAAGGTTCTCTCTTGAACTGCGCCTTCCTTTCCATTTTCCTTTTCAGTTTCTTTATTTTCCATGATATCTCTCTGTATCTCACTTAGTGTGTGTTTACTTTTTTCCACTAATTTTCTTGTACCTGTCCCTTTTCCCATCGGCCATCTACTGTTATGAACAGAACTGTCTCCACCTTCTTGCAAAACAACCACCTCATTGTATTCCGTTTGCAGTAACATAACTTTATTTTGGTAACACTTTAGAATACAGATCCGTCATTGATGAATAACTACACAGGAACAAATGACTAATGTACTATTAACATTCTAGTAACTACTATTATCTAACAAGAAACTCTGATTAATGAATCAGTAAGTAATAGTGCTCAGTTGAACATGGTAGTTCACTATTAGCTAATCAGTAACTACTATTTTTTCATATCTCCCAGAGAACTACTAAGAACTACTATACACATGTTCATAATTAATGTGAATGATGCAAAATGTAGAGTAAAGATCATGGTAACCCGCTAGTAATGACTCAGGTAATACCAAATACTTCAGAAGGAATTACTTTTTTTTTTTGATCTGTATTCTAAAGTGAAGATCATGATAACGCTCTAGTAATGACTGAAATCATGGTAAGCTATTGAGGTATATGTAAGGTTTTGGATAGTAATGGCTCAAGTGTTACTACATACTTCAGAGGAATTACTAATTATTTGGATCCGTATTCTAAAGTGAAGATCATGGTAACCCACTAGTAACGACTTAAGTGTTACCAAAGCCATTGGAAGTATGACCCTAACCCTAACCTCAATAGTTTTTAATGACCTCAGTCATTACTAGTGGGTTACCATGATCTTCACTTTAGAATTAATTATACATTTTGCACTATTTACATTAATTATGAACATGTATATAGTAGTTCTTAGTAGTTCTCTGGGAGATATGAAAAAAATTGTAGTTACTGATTAGCTAACAGTGAACTACCATGATCAACTGAGCACTATTACTTACTGATTCGTTAATTAGAATTTCTTGTTAGGTAATAGTAGATACTAGAATGTTAATAGTACATTACTCATTTGTTTCTGTGTAATTATTCATTAATGACGGATCTGTATTCTAAAGTATTACCCTTTATTTTAGTTCAATTTAAAGTATCACATTATGACATTATTGTAAAATTACTTAAATACTACAGATTAGATATATATTTTGTCAAAAATAGTACAACAATAACTAGATGAGTAAAGTTTGAGAACAAACTTTAGGTTGGCTTAAGAAAGCCTAGCCTGAAAGTTTGAAGCAGTTGTAAAAGTATGGAAGCAGCTAGCATGATTTAACACATTGCTTACATGATTTAACATGTTGTTAACATGTTTTAGCATGATTAGCTTGTTGCTTCTATTTTTACAGACTGATTACAATGTTCTTAGCATGATTAGCATGTTTACAGCATTTTTCACGCATGATTAGCATGTTACTAGCATTTTTCTAACATGGCTAACATGTTACTAGCTTGTTGCTAGCATGATTAACAAGTTGCTAGTATGTTGTTAGCATGATTAGTATGTTGTTAGCATGTTTCTAACATGATTAACATGCTGCTAGCATGATTAGCAGGTTACTAGCATGTTGCTAGCATGATTAGCATGTTACTAGCATGTTGCTAGCATGTTTCCAGTATGATTAGCATGTAACTAACACGCTGCTAGCATGATCAGCATGTTGTTAGCATTTTTCTAACACGATCAACATGCTGCTAGCATGATTAGCAAGTTACTAGAATGTTGCTAGCATTATTAACATGTTATTAGCATGCTGTTAGCATGTTTCCAGTATGATTAGCATGTAACTAACACATTGCTAACATTATTACCAAGTTACTAGCATGTTGTTTGCATGATTAGCATGTTACTAGCATGTTGCTAGCATGATTAGCAAGTTACTAATCATGTTGCTAGCATGATTAACATGTTGCAGGCATGTTTCTAACATGATTAGCATGCTGCTACCATGATTAGCAAGTTACTAGCATGTTGCTAGCATGATTAGCATGTTACTAACATGTTGTTAGCATGTTTCTAGTATGTTACTAACATGTTAACATGTTTTTAACATAATTAGCATGTTGCTAGCATGATTAGCATGTTGTTAACATGTTTCCAGTATGATTAGCATGTAACTAGCACGTTGCTAGCATGACTACCAAGTTACTAGCATGTTGTTAGCACAATTAGCATGTTACTAACATGTTAACATGTTTCTAACATAATTAGCATGTTGCTAGCATGATTAGCAAGTTACTAGCATGTTGTTAGCATGTTTCCAGTATGATTAGCATGTAACTAGTACGTTGCAAGCATGACTACCAAGTTACTAGCATGTTGTTAGCATGATTAGCAAGTTACTAGCATGTTGTTAGCATGTTTCTAGTATGATTTGGCTTTCTGAAGCCAGCTTAATTACATTATGACAATATCTGAAATATTTTTATTCTGAACGTGTTATTGCTTTATCATAAGTCATATTTTTCTCTTATTAAAGTGAACCATGTTTTTAATTCACAACCATAGTTTTACTACAAATTTCATGGTTAGACTATGATTAGTGTAGCAAAACCATGGTTAATTTGTGGTTACCATGGTTTAATCATAGTTACTATAGTTTTTTGGTTTTAATTTTCGTAAGGGCTGTGTTATTATCTGCTCTAGCTCCCTCTAAACGTTTTATGAAACTTCTTATGAATCTCTTATAACACTTGTTTGCTAAATTACTACTGTAACTTAACAGTAGATAGTAATGATGTCCTTTTACATAAAGTATGTATGTACAGTTGAGTAATCGTAATTTATTTTAGTTTAGTTTACAGTATTATTAATCCTCTGGCTGCTACTGCTAAGAGATGCTAGCACTTAACTAAACAAAGACAAAACTACATTAGCCTATTTACAGATGAAACTGACCTGCACTTGAAGTCCTGATCAATAGTTTTGCCTCTTAGATCCACTCCATTCTCGAGTCTCTCGCAGTGATTACTAGATTAAAACTAAAGTAACGATCATGTTTTGAAAATGTAAGAAGTAGAAAGTACAGATATTTGTGTACAACAGAACTGTTGAATCGGTTTATTGAATCGATTCATTAAAAGAAACTGTTCGAAAGAACCGATTCGTGTAAATGAGTCAAACTGGAAGTGCCCCAGAACTAGCTGTATCCACGCATGCACACACTCACATCAGATCATGTTGTATGGCGTTTAATTTCCCAGCAGTATTTCATTCCCAGATGGACCTGCGCTTGTATATAAATCACATTACATAATGATATGCTGTGAAAAGCTCATTACCAAAGGAGTTTGTCTCATTTGTTCAATAGGATGGCCCTATTACTGCACTCTATTAGCTGAAAACAGGTTAAGTTAAACCGGGGAGGAGTGCTAATAATTGCGCGAGTCTGCACGCATGGTTTTGCCCACGCTAATGAGGTCTTTTATCTGAAATTAGAGAGTTTAATCATTTTAGCTCAGGGTGCATTAAAACACCGAGGTAAAACGAAGGCCTGTGTGCGTCCATTCTAGCAAAGAATTAATCAACTCCAGAGGGAAAACTTATCCGGGAGACCGAATAGATCCTTAAATACTCAATTGTTTTTCCAGTTGCAGAATAATTGACTTGATTTCTTGAAGTCTATTTGTGACGAATTGGTAAATTGTAACAAAGACCAGATTGTCAGCGGAGGAAATGCTCAACATCAAACAATGAATAACTGCACATTTCCTCTTTGCTAAATTGTTCTTTCATTATACTAAAGCAAATGCACCTTTTTTCCTAAAATGTTAGAAGCGTGCGTGTGTGTGTCCTGGTCTAATTTGTTGGCTTTTTTGTTTGTGGTTCACATTAATTGCAGCGAGCCCCCTCAAGGGAGAATTGTGTTCGGTGCAACTCAAACGCAGAGGAAACACTGGTAGCACTCAAAAAAGTTAAATAAACAAGTTGGAGTAAAATTATTTGCAGGTGTAAGCTGGCAGGCGGTATCTGTGGTAGGGCAGAGAGTCATTTTCTGAGTAACGCTCTGCTTTACAACAGATCGGTGTAGTGCGCTATGAATGGACAGTTATGTAATTGCTTCAGCTGTTGTTGGAACTCAATTCAAGACGGCCAGTAAGTGAGTTCAGGGAGTACGGATCTCACTACAGGAAAACTGGGTCCTTTGGTCAGGGGGTTGTCGTCTAATTCCTTCCTTCTGTTCACCCGGTTCACAATTCATCTTTGAGTCATTCAAGAAATAATTCAGGCAAAAATGGAAATGCTGTCATCATTTATTCACATGCATGTTCGCGCCAAAACTGACCTCTTTAATATAATGGACATGAATGAGGGCTGTTAAGCTTTTGAATAAAAACCCAAAACACCATAAAGGTGTCATTACTGTGGTCCATACGATACACTCTTAAAAATAAAGGACCTTTCAGTGAACAGAACATTTCAAAAAGAACCTTTTTTGACTATAAAGAACTGTTTCTGCATTTGAAAGGTTCTTCATGAAACCATCAATGGCAATTAAAAACCTTTATTTTTAAGATTGTATATACACTATATTCCAAGTACTTTTAAAAGTAAAAAATATCTCAAATTGTAATTTCTGGGTGAACAATTTCTGTAAATATCCACTTCATTTATTGTATGTTTAAATTCACATAATGTTTTATGTTTACATTTAATTATATATATATATGTGTGTGTGTGTGTGTGTGAATAAATGCTGTAAAATTAATATAAATAGATAGATAGATAGATAGATAGATAGATTATATAATATAATAAATATAGAATATTAATATGTAATAATATTTCTATTTTATATAATAAAATATTACAATTTAAATAAATACATGAAAGTAACAGAAATATATATTTTAAAATTATTTAATTTTAATAATTATTTAAGTGATTACAAAAACTTCAATAAAACTAAATTAATTTAATTAAATCAAATTAAATATGTGTGTGTTGTATTTTTGGTAACAATTATATAACATACATATTTACAAACACACACGTTATTATCATCATTAAAAAACTTCAATTTTTTAAGTACTTACATAATAGTTATTTTAAAATAATAATAATATTATTATTATATAGAATAAAATATTATTATTTAAATAACAAAATGAAAATAATAGAAGAAATATATATTTGTAGAACTGTAATAATTGTTAATAACATATCCACTTTATATTTATAATTTGTGTAATTTCACATTGTTTTTATTGTTTATATTAATCATTATTTTAAAATAATATTATTTTATTTAATAAAATTATATTATTTAAATAACAAATGCATGAAAATAATGAAAGAAACAAATTTTGACTGAATTTTAATAATTGATAATAACATATCCACTTTATATTTATTATATGTGTAAACTCACATTATGTTTTTATTTTGTTTATATTATATAATAATGTTACCAAAAATACAACAAACATCAAGAGAGATTTTTTAATCACTTAAATAATGAATAGTTATTTAAATTACAAATGAATAAAAATAATATATCAAATATTTTTAGAACATTTTTGTAATTGTTAACAATTAATTTAAATTATTCTAACTGTTTCAAAACAGGCTACATATTTGAGAGCTAACGATGCTGAACTAAGTTCAGGAACACCGCATCTGTTTATGCTTGTGTTAAGTTAGTAACTCTACCATAACACACAAGTTAAGTTAAGTTAACCCCATCTACCCTGTGCAAGGCGCCACGGAGACAAGCCAGATTTAGTAATCATTAGAGCGTCTAATAACCCACCATCAACCTTCTATCAGCACCGCCTGACCCTGCCTGACCTCCTGTGACCCGCTAGGCCATTTCCTGTGCCTGTGGGGACTTCTTCCTTTCGGAGGATGTGATGAGTCACAGGTTACTGGGTGGAAGAAAGAAAACAGACGAGGAACTCCGATTGGAAATGTTAATTTGGACAAGTAGCAGTTATGGTTTGTTTGTTTGCATGAGCATCTGCATTTGACGCAGCAAACTCTCACATTCAACAGATGCAGAGGCAGCTAGCGGCATATGAGACCGTATTAGCAACGCAGATCGTAAGCGATAACGCATGTGAATGCTGAAAGCTTATGTGTTCTGAATTGAATCATCATATTGTACTGCGTCACTGCGCTCCCTCAGAGCTTCAAGCTGTGTGGGAGACCCAAACACAAGTTTGTGTGTGTTTCAGAAAAAGAGTTCAAGATCGGAATGGCCAGCGAATGGATGTAATGTCACTGCAGTGAAGGTCGTGGTTAGGGAAGTGCATGACAGTGTTGAAATGTGGCAGTGCAGAGTAGAAATTGTTGGATAGTCATTACGGAGTCCAAACATCCCCAGACCACACTGAAAATCCTGGAATCAAAATTAAATTTAAACCAGGAAACAAAGTTTTAGGATTCTGAAGGATTCTATGTTCTTTGAGGTCACTTACAATGTCAAATGTTGTTTGAACATAAATGTGCGTTGGCAGCGTGTGTACACAACCACCCTATAATGATAGAAATCTTTTTTAATCTTTATAAGTAATTTCCCCTTTTTCAAATGAAGCCATTCTTAGAATCTTGTCTATGTAATGTCACACAGACCAAGGCCACTCCCACATTAGTTGACTGACACGTCCGTCTTACCTTAGACCCGCCCTGAGTGAGCTGTAAACACTCCGACTGACGAGTGATTGTTAGATATAACAATGAACATATTTACTCCCAGCATCTGAGCTGCTAAAGGCGCAGAGGATCAACGTTACTTTCATGTTTGAAGAAAATGCGCCTGGCAATCTACATAAATGCGTCTATGTTCACACAAATCATTCTTGTTCCAGCTTCACCTACACTGTAAAAAATAAAAAACACAATTTGTTGAGTCAGCTTAAAATAATTTGTTACCCTGCTGCCTTAAAATTTTAAGTTGAGTCAACTAAAATAAGCTTACTCAACTTGAAATGTTAAGTTGCACTAAGTAACAACTTAGATATTTGTGTTTGCTAAACTTAACAGATGGGTAAGTAACCCAGCTGCCTTAAAATTTTAAGTTAGTTAACTTAGTATAATTTAACATTTCAGGTTGAATAAACTTTTTTTGAGTTGACTGAACTTAAAATTTTAAGGCAGCCAGGTTACAAATTATTTTAAGTTGACTCAACAAATTGTTTTTTACAGTGTACAGCAGAAGTGAATATAAGGGTTTTTTATACATCTTTGCAAATCGCCTTTCCTAATAATGTGCTAGTTAACAAGTTTCATGGCTAAACGCGGCTAAAGTAAACAGTATTGATCGTCACCCCACACACTGTAAAAAACAATTTCTTGAGTCAACTTAAAATAATTTGTAACCTGGCTGCCTTAAAATTTTAAGTTCAGTCAACTCAAAAAAAAAGTTTATCCAACTTGAAACGTTAAATTATACTAAGTGACAACTATATTTGATTTGAATCAACTTAAAATTTTAAGGCAGCAGGGTAACAAATTATTTTAAGCTGAGTAAACAAATTGTGTTTTTTATTTTTTACAGTGCAAAAGAGAGGGGCGGAGCAAGCAGAGCTCATTAGCATTTTAAGGCAAATGCAACAAAATGGCTCACTCTGAAAAGGGCTATTTTGACAAGGTAAAACGTGTGTTTTTTACACTACCACTGGGAAATTTTAGCCAAAGTATGTTACAGACTTCTCTTTAAGACCCTAACAAATCATATCAACTTGTGGAAAATGGGCATCCGATGACCCCTTTGAAGGAGACCTATTATGGCTCTTTTTACAAAATGTAATATTATTCTCAAGTGTCCCTAGAATGTGTTTGTGAAATTTTTGCTCAAAATACCACACAGATCATTTGTTATCTAATTTTGAAATTGCCTACTTTGAGTGGAAGCAGAAACATGTCTTTTTAAATGCAAATGAGCTGCTGCTCCCGCCCCCTTTTCCAGAATAGGGCTGTGCCTTTACAGCTTGTAACTCAGATACTCTGCTAAAAACATTTGTTTGGTTTTGATTATCATTTCTATCGTGATGAAATCACACGTTTTAAAGCTTTATTCGGTTTCTGATTCTGAGGGTTTTCTAAACGCACACATCCGAAGCACGTGCACAGAAAGCGGCTGTCACACGACATGTGAGTACTAAACTAAGGTCTCCTTCATGTCTTATTGCACTTAAACTGTCAAATACACACAAGTTCATGTTAAAAACACACAGGAGTTGCAAAAACATTAGGTTATGTCTGTGAAGGTAAACAGCTGAATCAGAAATCGCATGTTTAAATTAGATCTGTGATAAATATTAGATCAATAAATCCACTGCTCTCTTGTCTCCTCTGAGGCTGCGACTCTAAATAGTGTTTTGTACATATCTGTGCAGCCAAAGACAGAACAGTTAGCATGCTTTGCTCAAACTTTTGCCATGGCGGAGAACTGGTAAACCGTTGTCACTTGCAACTCATTCTGGTCTTCTCTCTGGCTGAATGAAAAACCAGCTTTGCCATCACAGGAATAAAGTACATTTTAAAACATTCAAATAGATTAAAATGTAATACTTCACTATATTACTGTCTGCATGTGTGTGAGAGACACAAAGGGGGTGTGTGTTTGAATAATGAGTCAGCTTTGACATGGTGTTTGTTTGATTTTTAACACAACAGCAGCTGAGATCAATACGTGGGCTGACTTGCTTACTAACATTCGATAAGTGAATTGATCAGAAGTAAGTGTGTGCCATAGATTTTCTGTTAGTAATCAATCAGCATTTTAACATAGCATCCTATCATCAATATTATTACAGAAGCTCTTCAATATGTGCAGCAGTGCGAAACCTGTCCTTTGTATGTTGTCATAATGTTTACATAAGAAATTACAGTCTGGTGTGGATATCCTTTATCAGACTAATCTAATCTATATTATCTAACAGTAACAGGTTTGCAACACAATTTCAGAATGAAACATCATACTAGCAAATCTTTTACTGTATCTTTAAATTTCACCTTTAAAAACATAATTCAAACATCATTCTGGTGCCATATTTAACTATAAAAGTAGTCAATTCTATTAATGCACTATATTTACATTTAGTCATTTAGCAGACGCTTTGTATTCCGTGGCTTCATAAGACTTCAGCCTTTTTTCATATACACCCCTAAAATATGATATGTAAATATACAATGTGCTCATGTACGCCTGAAGGTTCCTCTTATATAAATTCTGCTACAAACATAAGACCCATTTAGACTGTGTGAGAAAAAATTACATTATTACAATATTAAAAAAACAGTGTCAACTTCGATAAATGTTAACATTTTTACTTCTTTAACATTATGATGGATTTCTTCAAATGAATGTATTATTACAATAATAAATTATTATTATGGTCTTTATTATTATTATTATTACTACAACCATAATATAAGTCTATAATAGCTTTTTTCAAACTGGGGTCCGCAGAATCATTTAGAGAGAAATAATGTTATTATTATTATTATTATTATTATTATACAACAACCATACAATTAGTCTATAAACAGGGATTATAATATTTATTTATTTTTTTATTTACTGTTATTACTATTACTACCACCACTACTACTACTACTACTGCTACTACAACCATAAAATTAGTCTATAATAGCTGTCTTCAAATCAGGGTCTACAGAAACCTTTAGAGAGAATTAGTGTTTTATTTTCTTTATTATTATTATTATTATTATTATTAATAATAATAATAATAAAACAACAACCACCACCATAAAATGAGTCTATAATAGCTGTTTTTAAACTGGGGTTTAGAGAGAAATAATATTTTATTATTATAATTATTATTATTTTACTTAAATAAATTAATTAATTGATATTACATTATTGTTCTCTGTTGAAAACTCCTAATATAGATTACTTACTGGATTTTTTTCATTCTTAACAAAAATATCTGTATAGTATAATTAGTATTAGTATAATTAAATCATTATGTTTAACACAAATATGCCTAGTGCTTTATTTTCCCTCCTTCAAACGCAATGAAATCCTAATTTTGCAGAGACTAAATCCACCTAAATGAGACAAGGATGACATAACACTTACATTTTTCTGGTGCAGGATAAAAGCTGCAACAGTGACGTTTCCCTTATGAAAGTCATCATAGTTTACATCAAACAAACAACAAAAAAAAACGAGAACACATGTTATTCAACAGGAGTGAGTCATTGCACCGCTGGCCTTGCTTGAAAAGACCTTCTCAAACTCAGCTCTCGCCTCTGTGCGGTTTGGTGCGACGGGATAATTAGAAGCTTGAGCAAATGAGCTCTTCTCTAATTTGGCTCTTACAGACAGACAGGACTGTTATCAGCCTTGTACTTATTCACCATTACATGATCCAGGCTGCTGACAGAATGGAACAGAAGTCAGTGGGAAGAGACAACCAGAGAGCCTGGTGAAAGCTGTTTAAAGAGTAAGCACAGCCATGGGATTCAGATTGTACCAGTGTGTGTTTCCTGTGAAAATATACTCTGAATATGTACACAATCAAATTTACCACATATAAAAATTTGCTTTTAGCGCACAGTTATCTGATACAATCACCACCACAAGTTCAAGTAAAAAGGATCTGATTAAACAGCAAAGCTTGGCTGACGTAATGAAAGCTTTCATCAGTACTTAACTACAAGGAACACCATCAATTCTCCATTACCACAACTCTTGACTCTTCAGCTCTTTCTAATAGAATCAATGCAGCGTCCCACTTTACACGGTGTCTGAAAACCTGACGAGACAATATGGCTGGTTGTCAGATTCGGAAAATGTAAAATATCACGTAAAGAGCAACGTAAACAAGAGCCAGCAACCACACGACATGTACAGAGGATGACTTCAGCTGGAAATTTCACGGGGGTAAACGTCTCAAAAACACTCATTCATGCAACATGTAAGACTGGTTTTGGACTGAGAGCTGGGCTTTCAATGAGCTGTTTTTTTACATTTTGCATATCCTTAAAAACAATTTGAATACATACAACCAGTCAGCTAGTGACTGCAATTTTGATGGCAAGCTACAAGTATGTTGATAGCATCCCAGAAAAACGTCATTTTATGTCTGATGTGGAGGACTGTCTTTTTTGAGACAAATCTAGTTATTTAGATTTAGAGAATTTTGCTTGTTTATTGAAGGGACGTTTCACTAGATAAGACCCTTCCTTCCTCAGCTGGAATCATCTAGAGCCCTTTGAAACTGCACTTAAACTGCATTTTGGAAGTTCAAACTCGGGGGCACCATAGAAGTCCACTATATGGAGAGGAATCCTGAAATGTTTTCCTCAAAAAACATAATTTCTTTACGACTGAAGAAAGAAAGACATGAACATCTTGGATGACAAGGGGGCGAGTAAATTATCTGTAAACTTTTGTTCTGGAAGTGAACTTCTTTAAAACACAGAGTACACTTTAAAAAATGTTCACTGAAAAATTCAACGAATGCATGAGGTTTCCATCACCCTGTTTTTATGCACATTTTGAAGTATCACACCAGAAACAAGTAATGGAAATGCCAAGTTTTGGAAAAGCTTTTACGCTCGCTTGGGGTGGTTTTTGATTTGTGCGATAAAGGGTTAATGCGAATAATGGGAGATGTCAAAAATGACCAAAAAATGATCAAAAAAATCATGTGACTTTGTGTGATGGTACGGCATAAACTGACTAACCAGCGGACCGATGTTGCTGAACAGCATCTGAAATCGTTATTTGGACATTTTAAATGCCAAAGCAAAGTTTGTCATCAAAGTATTTCTCTATAAATACACGACTGCGTTCCCAAACAGCAGGCACCCACCTCCGAAAGCAGTGACCACATTTATTAAGTTTCATCTGTTTGCTCTAAAACTTATTATGTTCAGCAGCTTCTCACACTTTTCTTGGTGATATTTAGTGCCAGTTTAGCAGGAAGTGACGATTTAGTTCTCTTTGACTCACTGGATGGAAATGGTGCTTATTTGCAAATGTTTTATGCGCAAAATTCCAATTAACTTCAAAGGGGTCATCGGATGCCCATTTTCCACAAGCTGATATGATTCTTTAGGGTCTTAATGAAAAGTCTATAATATACTTTGGTTAAAAATTCTCAATGGTTATGTAAAACAACACCCTTTTTACCTTGCCAAAATCAGCTCTGCAAAAATCATCCTGTTCTGGTCGAGGCTGCTTTAAATGTTAATGAGCTCTGCTCGCCCCGCCCCTCTCTTCTCTCTGTGGAGTGACGAGCCTGTTTACTTTAGCCATGTTTAGCCGCTAAACTTGCTAATTAGCACGTTATTAAGAAAAGTGATTGCAGAGATTCATAAAAAAACCTTATACTCACTTCTGCTGTACCTAAAGTTGGATCATGAATGATTTGCGCGAACATAGACACATTTATGTAGATCGGGAGGCGCATTCCCTTCACAAACAAACTTAATCCACTGCATCTTCAGCGGCTCAGATGTCGAGAGTAAATGACGACCACTACGTTCATTATTACATACCTCAATCGCTCAATCAGAGATATTCTTGTCTAACTTACATCCCTGCTCCGCCATCGAAACAATGGAGGTCGGACTGACACAGCTGATCTGAGGTAAGACGCTCATGTCAATCAACTACTATGGGAGCGGCCTCTGTTGGTGTGATCTGAGCATGGCTCGTTTTGAAAAAGGGGATATTATTTTTACAGATTAATTAAAAACCACTGCATGGATTTTTATCATTATAGGGTAGATTTGTACATACACTGCCAACACACATTAATGTTCAAACATGAAAAAGTGAACTTAGCATCCAATGACCCCATTAAGTTAAATCCACAGCTCTGGATGGAAACCCAGCTATTGAGTAATGGCGATAAATTTGTAATCTCAGTACTAACCAAAATGACTTGAATTTTTTTTCCATAATCGAGCAGTCAGCCAAAAGCCGACAATTGTCCTCCATCACAAGATTCACGTTCTCTTATTGATGCACAGAATTGATTACCCTTGCATAAGCTGTTAACACTCAATCTTTCTAATATATTCCAACCTATTGACACCACACACACACACAAACACACTTATTCATGCATGAAGGGGCACATATTTATTCACGCACACATGCTTGGACAAGCTGAGGCATTTGGGCCGAAATGAGTCAATAGGTGAATGAATAATTGAATAAATGAATAAATGTGTGCTAATGAAGGGGACGTTGTATTGATGTGAAACTCATGGGAAATCAGACGGCTTGTTAAGGGCATTTTAATTGTTGTCAGATTTCAAACAACGGTCAGCCGATGCTGTCAGCAGTTCACCCAAAAAAAATGTACCGGTCACTCCTGCATCGCCTTGACATGGCAAGACTGGAAGGTTCTCGGGGGTCCTGACCCATGACCCTTTACCCTACGGCTCCTGGGTGTTGTTGACATTGCCTGGTGAATAACTGAGGTAGAGCAGGAGAGAAAGAGAGAGAAGTGTCCTCGGAGGGAGACACTGTGAATGAATAAGGAGTAGATCAAAGCTGAAGATAAGCCCAGAGGTCACGACCCCTGCTGGGGCGGCTGTCAGAAGGTGTAAAGGATACAGGATATGCTGTGTAACACAGGTAATGTTCAGCCACACACACACACACACACACTTCTATTAACGACTCATCTGTCTCTGGAATATGTGCGCACCGGAAGATCCCGCCATGAACGCACACTCGCACGTTGATTTATTGTCGTGACACAGACGCGCTCCGGGAACGGCAGCCACAGTGAGCGTTTAATTCTGATGGATGGAGGAACACAAGCAGCGGAGCGCTTGAAAAATGGATGTGGGTAAACAAAGGGAAGGCATCTCCTGCTTTACGGACAAGAGAGAGGTCGGTCGTTCCTCCCAACGGATGCTGTGATTTTTGCTGATAATGCAGAATATGTTCAAGTCAGTGAGGAGTGATTCAGTTGCTGTAGTTATTATCAAAGATAAAGAAATCTAAACCTTCATCAAATAATCTGAATTTATATGCTAGTGTACTCCAAAATAAATTCAAAATTGTCTTCGGGGAACAAATTGAAATATTTATGACTCATGTTGCACCGCACAGATTTTCATCCAGTCATATGCTCTCTGGAATGAGAATGTCCCGCCCACTAGCATCTGCAGCTGACTAGCAAGAAATAAATCGTGCATTGAAGTCAAATTGGGAGGTTTCTACTTATGAGTTTGGAAATCATAATTATGACATAAGTGATATTGGTCTAAATAAAATTGACAAATTTGGATTTATTTCATCCTTTTTTACAGAGCCTCTTAAGATACATGAAAGAAAGGAAAAATAAGTTGGGAGAAGTTATTTATAAATATAAATATATTCCAATGCGTTTGTAAGTGAACACAGACACTTCTTGGGGGAATGGAAACGTTTTGAGAACACAGCATTTTTGCAAGCGAATGCAAAGTTTCTTTCCACTTAGGAGCTCCATATGTTTTTATTTACTAAATCAGAAACGTTTTTGAGCAATAAATAATAAAATGAAGTGCAAAGGATGCACATTTGATATGTAATTGATATTTCATCTGTATTTTTTATTATTTATGTTCTACGCCTGGGAATGATGGGAAATGCAGTCGCAATGAAATCTGTCAATGAGAACACTGACTATCTAAATGAGTAGTGTTTTCTAGCAAGCTTTATCACTACATTTCATAAATGGTATACAAAATGTATGCAAATTAAACTGTACTATCATCATTCATAATTAGAATTAATAATCAGCATTAATTTGCTTCAGCTACAATTTTACAAACTAACAAGTGGCCAATTCAGAAAGTCAGTACTTGAAAAAAAATCATGAAATTCCTACTGGTAATTATTATTCATAAACAAGATCATTCTGACATGATTTGAACATACCTTTGGATATTTCAAAAAAAGTTACAATTTTCACAAAATTGCATTTACAGTTGAGGTCAAAAGTTTACATACACCTAGCAGAATCTGCAAAATGTTAATTGTTTTACCAAAATAAGAGGGATCATGCAAAATGCATGTTATTTTTTATTTAGTACTGAACTGAATAATATATTTTACATAAAAGACGTTTGCATATAGTCCACAAGAGAAAATAATAGTTTAATTGATAAAAGAGACCCTGTTCAAAAGTTTACATACACTTAATTCTTAATACTGTGTTGTTACCTGAATGATCCTTATATGTTTGTTTTTTTTTTGTTTAGTTCATGAGTTTCTTGTTTGTCCTGAACAGTTAAACTCCCTGCTGTTCTTAAAAAAAAAAAAAGGTTTTTCAGCATTTTTCTGTATGATTTTGAGATCCATCTTTTTACACTGAGGACAACTAAGGGACTCATATGCAACTATTACAGAAGGTTCAAACGCTCACAGATGCTTCAGAAGGAAAAACGATGCATTAAGAGCCAGGGGGTGAAAGACACACCTATCACTTCTTTGTGGCTATAGTTTTGAAACAGTATGCTTTTCCCCATAGACCTGCATTGTAAGAGCATTATTGTGAACATGATTTTGCTTGTATGAGGGTCAAAGCAAAATGAATTTCTGTGAAAATCAATAAAGCTTAGCTTGTACTGAACCTGGAACATTCTTTTAATGAATTAAATCTGTCTGCCTTTTGTCATGGACCTATTCAGTGTGTGTGTTCACCTCTCAACATGTGTGAGTACATATGTGAACCCTGAGAACAGGCCAGGCCAGGAGTCTGGTCTTTCTCAACTGAAAGAATTAGCCCATCACACACACATCTGCTGGTAATGAAGAGCTTGACTACACATAAATTGGACAAAGCTTGAAAGAAATTCCACGTCTTACGCAGAACACCTCTGCTGGCTGCAAACACGTCTAATCTTAACAAGGATTTTACAGGTTGTCTGCAGAAAGAGCGAGCAGCACTCTCAGAAATCCTTAGGATCAGCCAGAAATTCCCAGCCAAGGGACCGAAACACCAGTGCACATAAACAAGGGAAGTGCATCATTAGTCTACCCAAATGAGTCTCAATGATGATGAACTGGACTTCTCAGTTCCTTTAAACTGCTTTCTGAGGAGCCCTAGGACAAGAGCATGAATTAGTGCGGAAGTGGACAATGAAAGAGAGACATTATTCAAACCTTAAAGGGACAGTTCGCCCAAAATAAAAATGATGTCATCATTTGCACAACCTCATGATGTATCAAACCCATATAACTGTCTGTATTCTGTGGAACACAAAACATTTTTGAAAAATGCAAACTTTCCATGATTTAAAGTTAAAAAAGGACACTAAATCAATATAAGATTATTATAAAATTAGTCTATATGACCATATAAAAGGGTCTTCTAAAGCTGTATGATAGCCCATAAGCATCACCTTTTTTTTAATGTTATGGCAGATAACTATAGAAGCCTGTTTTTTTTTTTTTCTCAGAATTGCGTGATGTAAACTTGAAATTCTGACTTTTTTCTCAGAATTGTGAGATATAAACTCGGAATTGCGAGAAATAAAATCAGAATTGCGAGAAAAAAACACGTAATTCTTGTTTTTTTTCTTGTAAAGGCGGGCGTACACGGTGCGATTTTTGAGGTCGTACGAGCTCGCATGCGATTTTTTTGGTTATCGGAGGAAATCGTCTCTTCTCGTATGGTCAGGGCTCGTATGGTGTGTGAGAAATTACGAGACGAGCAGAGTGCCTTACGAGCACTTCCCGACCTCACGATCATTTTTAAACATGTCAAAAAACTTCGGGAGCTGTCGGATTGAAAGCGTGACGTGTGTGCTGTTGAACGAGCCGATTTGTTGAGCAAACTGGAAATGACCAATCAGAAGCTAAGAAAAGAAAACCACAGAAGAAGAAAGATGAACACGGCAGCGCCACAGAGAATTTGGACTGTCGAGAAAGAGGACAAACTCGCTGAACTCTGGCAAGAACAGCGAGCGCTGTATGATATATCGAGCAGCATTTATCATGACAGGGTCGTCCGAGATGTTGTTCTCTGCCCTTCAGCCAAACTCTTTGCCATGACCTTCGTTTTATTTTCTTTTTTGTTTTTTCGCAAGCCATTGCTGCCACAAAGAAAAGGATCTCTTCCTCGGAGTCCATGTTTTTGGCGCGGAACTTCGTGAATGTGATTGCCTCGGAAATCGGCAGGTTTTAAAATCGTGCCGTGTACCACTGCGTCCGTAAACAAAGTCACTCGTGATGTGTGCGTGGCCATACGGTCTTCCGACTGTCCGAATTCGCACCGTGTACGGCCGCCCTAAAGGCGAGTTTGTACCTTTTGTTAAAACCTTTTCAACAATTCTGATTTTTTTTTTAGAAATTCTGACTTTATAATACAGTTGCAAGATTATATTATGCAATTTTGAGAAATGAAGTCAGATTTGCGAGTTTATATCTCATAATTCTGACTTTATTTCTCAGAAATGTAACTTTTTTCTCAGAATTGAGTTCATATCTCACAATTTTGATTTTATAACTCGCACTAAATATAGTCAGAATTCTGACTTTATTCCTCAGAATTGTGACCATTTCTGAGAATTGCAACTTAATTTCTCAGATTTGAGTTTATATCTCACAATTCTGACTTTTTATTTCTCAGAATTGTGACTTTATTTCTCAGAATTGTGACTTTATTTCTCAGAATTGTGGCTTTTTTCTCAGAAGTGAGTTTATAACTTGCAGTTGTGAGTTTATATCTCACAATTCAGAGAAAAAAAAAGTCTGATTTGCAAGTTCACATCCCGCAATTCTGACTTTATTTCTCAGAATTGCAACTTTATTTCTCCGTATTGAGTTTATATCTCACAATTCTGACTTCATTTCTCAGATTTAAGTTAATATCTCACAATTCTGATTTTATAACTCGAAGTTGCAAGTTTATCTCTCACAATTCTGAGAAAAAAGTCAGATTTGCGAGTTTATATCTTACAGTTCTGACTTAATTTCTCAGAATTGTGACTTTATTTCTCAGAATAGAGTTTGTATCTCACAATTCTGACTTTATAACATGCAGTAGTGAGTTTATATCACACAGTTCTGAGAAAAAAAGTCAGATTTGTGAGATGTAAACTCACAATTGCAAGAAAAAAGTCAGAATTGTGAGATAAAAAGTCGCAATTACCTTTTTTTTTTTATTCAGTGGTGGAAATGGGCTTTCATAGATAACCAAAAAATGACCAACATCAAAACTGTATAGTGTTTTGTCTTTAAATTAACTAAATGATTTAATTAATTTAAAGACAAAACACTTTAAAATTTTAACATTGGTCATTTTATCATTTACCATTTAATGGGTATTCAGTTATGGATGATAAAATGTCCTATCAACTGATATTGATAATTAAAACAATCTACAATTTCTGTTGATAATCAATAAGATATAAACCTCAAATTCATTGAAAGTTCTAAATAAAATGATTCCTTAATGAATGAGATGGAAAGGTAACCAGCACAAAGAATTTTGGATGAACTATCCCTTTAGATATGCCATACAGTGGACGCACAGAAGATGAGACCAGCAGCGACGGACCGAGAAAGAGAAAGCGACAGAAAGAGGTGGACAGAAAGCAGGACGTATCCCAGACCAACAGGACGGAAATCAAAGCTGTGCTGTGCTGTGCCTCCCCCTCCAGTTCAAACTCATCAATCAACCCTGGAGAAGGAGGGACCAGAGCTCTCAACACCACATACACACACAAACACTTCAGATAACAGCAATAAACAAAGATAGCCCATACAAACAACTGTGAAATGATTAGAATAGCTGAGAAGGACACATTCCACATAATGGCTGCATTGTGCATCGACACGATTATCCACTGAAAGCATCGTTATCATCTTCTTAAACCAACTTTTTAACGGGTTTCCTGAATTCACAAACTTGACTGACTGAAACCGAACCCAAGGCAGCATCAGGTTGTAAGTAACACATCAAAACCATGTCCACACCTCAATTACTCCAGATCCTCTCTAAGTGCTCATATCAACAATCCAAAGCATTGTTCAGAGGGTCAACCCCTGATCTTTGACCCTTGCATTAACCTAAGAGATCTGGAGAGGGGTGAGGAGACGGTGCTACTCTATTGCAGTATGTTTGGAGCAGCTCCGTTTCCCATGAGAAAGCTCTGATTGGTTTAAGACGCTCTCCTCACACTAACACACACCATCTGTACGTTTCCGCCTCTCACTGATCGGAACAGTCCGGGTGGCGCAACCAAAGTGGCATCGCTGACCGGTTGTTCAGGTCTATGACCTCTGACCTCCCACAACACCAACATCACGAGACAGACCCTCTGTGCCAAAACGACTCACGAAAGGAATACAGCCAGACTCAAATTCCCAAAAACACTGTTTCACACTAACATACACTGCCGTTCATAAGTTTGGGATCAGTAAGATCTTTAATGGTTTTTAAAGAAGGCTTTTATACTTATTAATGTTCCATTTATTTGATCAAAAATACAGAAAAAAACTGTAATTTTATGAAATATTTTTTGCGATTTAAAATGACAGTTTTCTATTTTAATATACTTTTAAATATTGTTTATTTCTCACAATTCAGACTTTAGAACTCACAGTTGCGAGTTTATATCTCACAATTCTGACTTTATTTCTCAGAATTGAGTTTATATCTCACAATTCTGAGGAAAAAGTCAGATTTGCAAGTTTAAATTTCTTAATAAAGAGATCTTTATTTTGCAACTTTATTTGTATTTTTCAGGATTAAGTTTATATTTCACAATTCTGAATTTATAACTTTCAGCTGCGAGTTTATATCATGCAATTCTGAGGAAAAAAGTAAGATATGTGAGTTTATATTTTTCAGGATTCTTTGATGTACAAAAAGTTCAAAAGAACAGTATTTATGCAAAATTTAAATCTTTTGTAACAACATAAGTCTTTATCACTTTATATCAATTTAACAAATCCTTGCTGAATAAAAGTATTAACTTCTTTCAAAGAAAGAAAGAAAGAAAACATTTACTGACCTCAAACTTTAAATGGTACTGTATATTGTTAGAAAAGATTTCTATTTTAAACAACTGCTTTTATCATCAAAGAATCCTGAAAAAGTATTGCAGGTTCCAAAAAAAAAAAGAAATATTAAGCAGCACAACTGTTTTCAACATTGATAAAAAAATCAGCACTGAAGCATAATGTCACACTGAAGACTGGAGTAATGATTTTTTTAAATTGTTTTTGTGTATTTTTAATCAAATAAATGCAGCCTAAAAACATTAAAAATCTTACTGATCCCAAACTTTTGAATGAAAGTGTATACCAGAGTATATGAACCATTAGCTCTCCATTTAGCTTCTCCATCTCCACTTAAATTTAATGGACCAATTTTAGTGTTTCAATAAAGCATGCAACAACAAACAAGGAGTTATAATTAAAACAATTTATATATATATATATATATATATATATATATATATATATATATATATATATAGTAGTCAACATTTGAAGTGGATCAAAACCTTTCATCAAAGTTGTCCAAAACAACCAAAACAATACCCATTCTTGTTTTAGGACAACTTTGATGAACTTTTTTTATCCACTTCAAATGTTGACTACTGTATATATATATATATATATATATATATATATAATTATGCAAATTATGGCCGTGCTCAAGGCCAGCAATGCACACTCATGCACACATTTCCTACAGATTACATTTGCACTCTCGTTCAAGCAATTCACTTAGAAGCACTATTCTTGAGGACCTCTCTTCCTTTCATCAGCTTTAAAGCTGTAATTACTAGAACTTCATCTTGACTAATTGAATCAGAAGCCTAATTATCAGTGTGTTTTGGATGTCTAGTGTCGCATGATGTTGATTAGAGATGAAATGGAGTGTGTGCGCACAAAAGAATGCTTGCTTGTTTGTGTGTATATGTGTGTGTGTGGGGGTCTTTCCAAAGGCTTCACATTTCCGTCCTCTCCGCTGTCATCAGCTATAGAGACTCATAACTTCTCTTATTCAATTAAACTGAGTGCCAAAGGAAATGACAACACTATTTCAGTGTTTTAGGAAGGGGAAACTTCCTGCATGAATTAAATTATGCAAAAAATGTGTACGGGGTGGGTGTACTTCTTTCTGGTGAAAGAAGTACACCCACTGCAAGTAAATACTGCAAAAAATACAAAAAGCTTTATTTGAGGTGTAATGTCATGGTGTTATATAGAATTTACCGTCACATGTATTATATATGATTACTTAGACCTTTGTTCATTTTCAGAACACAAATTAATTTTTAATGAAATCCGAGAGCTTTCTGACCCTGCATAGACAGCAACATAACTACCACATTCAAGTCCTAGAAAGGTAGTAAAGACATCAGTAAAATAGTCCATGTGACATCAGTGATTCAAATGTAATTTTATGAAGCTACGAGAATACTTTTTGTTTTCTTTCCACACAAAAAGTATTCTCGTAGCTTCATAAAAATATGGTTGCACCACTGATGTCACATGGACTATTTTATCAATGTTCTTACGTTGTAATTACATTGCTGTCTATGCAGGGTCAGAAAGCTCTGGGATTTAATAAGCTTGCTAGCATTATTGTATCCATTCTGTTCATCGTGAATAAAGAAAGAGCAGGAGAGACAGTGTGACTAAAAGAAAGAGACTCATTAGATATGGTAACAGACGCAGACACTATTCAAAGTCACATGAGTCTCATATGAATCCACATTTGCCCTGAAGCCTGCAAGATCCTTTATGCACATGACAGGAACATCAGTACACTGCATCCTGCTTATCAGAGCTCCAATTAGGAACGCATATTTCAGATGCTTTCAGAACTGTTTTATAAGATTCAGGAAACAGTTTGTGACCTCATTTTTACCATTTTCCCATTGTCTTTCCTTACATTGAGCTATGCGTCGAAACCACGTTCAGATCCGGTTGGAACGATTCCACAGTGAAAAAAACAACACCTCTAGCACAGGAAGCAGCAGTTGCGCGGAACAAACACACACTTCCTGTCCTGGGAAGACACTCATCAAACAAACATTAATCATAATGTGCCGGCGTGATGCGATGACATCATTTACAAGGTTCGAATGAACAGTTGTGTTTGTGTGTGCGTGTTTTTGTGTCTAAGCGATTACATACCCATTAAGAAGTTTAATTGTGTGTGCACGTTAATGATCATGTATGTGTGTGTGAGATAGCTTTAACTCGCAAGTATATAGTCTATCATTTCGTCCAGAGAGACTCCTGCAGTGCTGCTATTGCTGTGCTCACTAATTAGAACACTTTGCAGCTCAGTTAGTTCTCTCTTTCCCTCAGCCATCATGGTGACAGACAGAAAACCCTCATTTACCCCAATAGCACCCTGATTCAGGCCTCTTTCAACATATACATACTGTTACAGTGAGGAATGAGCCTTGCATACAGCGTTGTATATGACACAGCTCACAGGCACTGGGAAATGGAAACTTGTAATTTATTGCTGTGGAGCTAGAGTTTAAATAAGCCTAAATAAACAGTTTAAATAAACTATTTAAAAGTTTGGGGTCAAGCCTTTTTTTTTTTCTTTTTTTTTTTGAAAGAAATACATTTATTTAAAGACAATGTGTTAAATATATGTTGTTCTTTTGAACTTTCTATTTGTCACAGAATGCTGAAAAAAAAACAGTTTCTACAAAAATATTAAATGGCACAACTGTTTCCAATGTGTTGTGGTACTCTGACATGGACTGACATGGGAGAGAAGAAATTGTTGAATAAATTTGTTATTTTTGTTGTTTTTGCACACAAAAAATATTCTCGTTAAGGTTGAACCTAACACTGATGTCACATGGACAATTTTAATGATTTCCTAATACTTTTTTGGGCCTTGAACGTGGTAGTCATGTTGCTGTCTATGCAGGGTCAGAAAGCTCTTGGATTTCATCAAAAATATCTTAATTTGTGTTCCTAAGATGAAGGTCTTACAGGTTTGGAACGACATGAGGGTGAGTAATTAATGACAGAATTTTCATTTTTAGGTGAACTATACCTTTAATTTAGTCATCAATTGCTATACTTAAAGGGGTCATCGGATGCCTATTTTCTACAAGTTGATATGATTCTTTATGATTCTTAATGAAAAGTCTATAATATACTTTGGTTAAAAATTCTCAATGGTTGTGTAAAACAACACCCTTTTTACCTTGCCAAAATCAGCTCTGCAAAAATCATCTCATTCTGGTCGAGGCTGCTTTAAATGCAAATGTGCTCTGCTCGCCCCGCCCCTCTCTTCTCTCTGTGGAGAAACGAGCCTGTTTACTTTAGCCGCATTTAGCGTTTAGCCGCTAAACTTGCTAACTAGCACATTATTAGGAAAGGCGATCGCAAAGATTTATAAAAAAACCCTTATACTCGCTTCTGCTGTAAGTGAAGCTACATCACGAATGATTCACGCGAACATAGACGCATTTATGTAGATCGGAAGGCGCATTCCCTTCACAAACAAACATAATCTTCTGCATCTTCAGATCTGACGTAAAACGCTCATGTCAATCAACTATCGTGGGAGCGGCCTCTGTCAGTGTGATGCCACAACGACAGGCATCTGAGAATGGCTCGATCTGAGAAAGGGAATATTATTTTTACAGATTAAATAAAAACCACTGCATGGATTTTATCATTATAGGGTAGATTTGTACATACACTGCCAACACACATTAATGTTCAAACATCATGTAAAAGTGAACTTAGCATCCTTTAAGAATTTATAGAGAGCAGGCAAAGACATGAACACTGGATGCATTCTTTCACTCAAAAATGACTTTGAAATTTTCAACTACTAATTTGACAACACATATTAAAAAAGTGGCGCTCATGATGTGTACATAGACCAACAATAAAAATAAATAACTTAAGCATAATGCAAGGATGTTGCAAAAAAAAAAGGCCTTGCCTTCACTATAGGCGTTTTCGCACTGCATAATTCTAAAAACTAGCCAGTATGGTGGTTCCTAGAGAATCAGTTTCCCCCTCAGGCCATTTTCCTGGTTGCATTCGCACCGGCAGAAAGTGACGTCTTTACTCGAGGCATTTACAAACGTCAACAACTGTTACATGGAGGATAACTTGATCAAAGTTGTTTTCGTTGTGTGTTATGGGTTTTGTGATAAAGGAGAATTTACAGGATAAAAAGAGTATTAAAATTTGACTAAGTCTTCTATGACAATTTGCAATGTTACATATCATCAAGGCTGAGAAAAGAACACAACATGGCAAACAACAGGTGACTACAATGCTGTCATCGCTGTGTTCCATGTTTGAGTAGTAAATATTTTTACCTTTTTTTTTTAGTTTTAATTCCAGGTAGCCGGTGTTTTGTATGCATTTAGACAATCAGCATACACTTACGTCATGGTAGTTCCTATATAACCCTGCTTTGAAGTACGAGCTAATTTTGTTTTCCCAAACGGAGTTCCTAGAACTAAAACCATTCCTAGCTCCTGCAGTGCGAACACGGCAAAAAGCGGGAACTTCCACCAATAGTTCAACGAACTATGAAAAAGGTTCCTCCGGTGTGGTTACTTGGAATTAGAATGACTCTTCCTGCAGGACAAATATTGATAAATGTGCTTAACTGCTATTAATTCTGTTCATTAATTGGCATATCATGTAGTTAATTTCTTTTTTTCTAAAACTAAAATAAAGAAGTAGTTCCAGTACAAGATCCAGTACTTACAGACTTACTGCAAAATGTTAATTATTTTACCAAAACAAAGGGGATCATACAAAATGCATGTTATTTTTTTATTTAGTATTGACCTGAATAGGATATTTCACATAAAAGACACTTACATATCCACAAGAGAAAATAATAACTGCATTTATAACAATGACCATGTTCAAAAGTTTACAGAAGGTTCAAACGCTCACTGATGCTCCAGAAGGAAAAACGACACAATAAGAGCCAGAGGTGTAAACTTATTAACATTTTTCTTATTTTGCCTATATATCATCTAATATTGCCCTTCAGATGGTACAGAAGACACTTACATGTTTCCCAGAAGACTAAATAAGTTAAATTTACCCTTATCGTCAAATTAAAAAAGTTTTCACTCCCCGGCTCTTAATGCATTATGTTTCCTTCTGAAGCATCAGTGAGCGTTTGGAACTTCTGTAATAGTTGCATATGAGTCCCTCAGTTGTCCTCAGTGTAAAAAGATGGATCTCAAAATCATACAGTCATTGTTGGAAAGGGTTCAAATACACAGAAATGCTGAAAAATCTAAGAATTTGTGGAACCTGAAGGATTTTTCTGAAGAACAGCAGGCAGTTTAACTGTTCAGGACAAACAAGGGACTCATGAACAACTATCACTAAACCAAACACAGTTGTGGATCACTCAGGTAACAACACAGTATTAGCATATGTCATTTTTATAAACTCAACTATTATTTTCTCTTGTTGACTATATACACATCTTTTATGTGAAATATCTTATTCAGGTCAGTACTAAATAAAAAATAACATGCATTTTGTATGATCCCTCCTGTTTTGGTCAAATAATTAACATTTTGCAGATTCTGCAAGGTGTATGTAAACTTTCGACCTCATTTGTATATAAAGCTATACAGTATATTGCAAATGACTGTGTTTTTTGTTTATGCATGGTGTTGAACAAGACAATGAATGTGAACATGCGATGGTCTTGTGTACACACAGGACTTTCCACTGGTAGTCCCAGCACTCCAGTGCAGCTGCTGAGGCCAAAAACACAACTCGCCCCAAATATCACACAACTGTTATGGTATGGCTTCTAAGAAAACTACTCTTAATTCTGTCTCTTGTGAACTTTCCTTCTGTTTCTGTTTTTCTCTCTCTCTCTGGGTGGTTTAAAGAGGTTTAATCATGCTGATTGCCATGATTATGGCCATCTCCCACGGGTCTACTCTCCGGCCCTGGCCTCCACAGGAAGTCACACTGGCCACTGGCGATCCGTCTTCCTGTTCCTGCTCTTCTGCACACACACCCGACTGCCCCATTCAGTAATAGAACACACTTCCGCAAGCTTCCTATACTCACATACACTTCACCAGCTCACTAACAGAATGATTCATGAATCGAGACTTGGCATGAGGCCACACAGACACGTTGATATTCAGTACAACGGCACAGTTCTTCTACAAACAGGAAATTAATATCAAGCAACTTACATTTCACACTACATTTGATGAGTTCAGTACAAGTTGATACTATTTTCAAGTTTAAAGATTGGTCCCATTTATTTACACTGCAAGTGCCTTAACCGTACTGTCAACTTTCGGGAAAATGGAAAATTCTGTGATTAAACTGAACTGAATCCAGAATATTCCTTAAATGTAACATTTTCTACAAATATAGGACCAATCACAGCCAAAACATCAAGCTTCGCATTAGTGTAATAAAGGTCAGCCATACTCTTAATGTGAGTCAAGCAGACTTTGCTGTCAGACGGAAGCTTTCTCTCTCCGTATGTCTGCCTCTCTACTCCCTTTCCTCTCTCTCTCTCTGATACCAGCTTATGTGAGGGTGGATAGTTGGCTGGGTAAAGCTGGCAGTGAGACAGGAATGCACAGAATGGGCTGTGAATCCAACAGGAGGCTGTTTGAAGCTCACAAACATTCCTCACACACTCCGTGTGACCAGACGAGAGAAAGCCAATACTTGTCATCTGAGAGAGACTCAGACTCGTTGAATGGCTACACAGTGAAAGATGAATAGGAGCAATAAGGAAATGACTTCAGCCCAGAAGAATGTCTGATTTAATTGATTTTAGGATCACATGGCGATGAAGAAGGGGGGGCAGAATCAAGCTGAAGGCTTTACGGAGGGCAAATGATGACCCTGGGAAGGTCAAAGGTCACTGGCTCATGGCTACCGCTGTCCCTCTGCACACAAAGCTCAGGGTTAAGAAGAGAAGCGAGGCCGACACATGAGTCAGGCTAACATTTGTCTCCAGTATGTGTACATTGGCAAGTATGTTTGGACTGCGTTTTTGACTGGAATGGTCTTTGTGTGGTTAAGGTAATGTTTTGAGTGTCAAGGTGTGTTCATATCAGCAAAATGTCTCTAAAATTTCATCCGCAAACAAGGTTTACTGTTAATACTCTAGTGATGCAAGAAGCATTGTTCACACAGAAGTCACTTTCACACCAAGGAGCTTTCTGTTGGTCAACACACGATCAACATGAACTGCAGATCATGTGAAATCCTATTGAAATTTCACAGACAAATGGTAAATGTGACCACACCATAAGTTGTGATGCATTTTAACCTATGTTATGAAAAAATACATTATATTATCTTTAAATAAACTCTTTTTTTTTTTGGCTTGAGGCAAAATATTTGAATTGTGTAGATTTGAATTATTGACAAGTGTCATTTAACAAAACTTACTATTATGTGGCATTTAACATAATTCTGAATTTGATTTTTTTAACTTGAATACTGAACATTTGCATTTTAACAACTGAATTTTTATATGGAATTTTTGTAATAGACATGTATTTTCAAACTGTGAATTTTTGGTTGTGAATTCTAAGACTGCAAATATCTGTTTTTTAAAAATACAGCTTCAAGTTTTCAAAATGAAGAAATTTGGAACATCAAATTCAATATTCAAATTGCAGAAATTCAGACTGTACAGAAAGTAGGTCAGAGGTCATCCACAGGGAAGAAAAAAAGTCGAACGAAGCATTTGGGGTGACCGGGAGGGGACATGTTCGGTTCATATTCTGTGACACTTGTCAATGATTCAAATTTACACAACTCAAATAGTTTTGTCATATTATAAGCTCCATACAAATTTGGGCAATTTTTTTTTATAATAGATCATTTTTGTATGCGTGTCTTTTTATACACAAGCTTTTCAGTGGCGTGCAGTGGTGCTCTGAAAAATATATTTATGTATTTTGTAAATTAAATGTCCCAGTCACATTTTCTTGGTTAAATAAACATTACTTACATTACCATAATAAAAATCTATTTTGTATTTTCACATTAACAAAGCTCTTGGTTTTAATAAAACCAAGTATAAATTTCATTAGTTTAGTGTTTTTAAGCATTTTACATTTATTCCAAAATAATAACTCAAGGCAGTAACAATTTAAACAATAGTGAGCTGATTCCTCACAAAAAAAAAAACCAAAAAAACAAAAAAAAAACTCCACAGATCATGTTCTCAGGTGATTTGAAGTTAGATTTTGACTTGACAAAGTGGTTATATCAAAGATTATAGAATACCCAAGACTTGTCAGTCACAATATAGTTTTGAATGAGGAAAGATGCAACGCTCATTATGGCCGCAAAGCCCCGCCTTCTTAATGAAAGAGCCAATCGTTGATTAGTAAAGTCAGCACATCACTGCAGCTGCCGTTAGGAGTCCGGTTGCTATAGAAACTGTCAGCATTCTGAGACGTGCGCTCAGTACTGCACATGCGACCTAGCCTGAAAAATATGAGGCAATTTATGAGGCAGTACTTATCAGATTTCATTGGTGATTTCAAATCTGAAATTTAATCATAAGCTTGGTGAACAATTTTGGAGAATTTGATGTTTCCCCATTCAAAGAGATAGGAGCTGCACTTGCATGCCCGAGAGGCGTTTCAAAGATGGCCGCAGAGTGAAATGACTTGCCTTAAAAGGACTCTGGTTATATCTAAACGTGAGTTCTTTACTTCCTTTTTTTTTTTTTTTTATCAGTCTTCCCATTAGTGGCATTATATTGTTCATTCAGAGTGATTCGCGAACACAGAGCGTGTACAAACACAAAAGGTGGTGTTTATTGCATGAACCAATCACAGCCAAACATATCCAGTCATATCCAATCATATCACGATAAAGGCATTGCCTCCTCTCATGTGACCAAACCCACCGTATGCTTTAGGGGGTCTGTTAAAACTCAATGGGCTCAGGGGAGGTGAGAGAGATGCAGACTCCCGCTGTAACTTTACCTGCTTGGTCTCACTATATATTATATTTTGCAATATTAGCGTTGTTTTATTTTTGTAAAATGAATTTTTTTCTCATACAATTTTTGCCAGTGCCCCTCAATCTTTCCAACTCCATTTACAAACAAGCAAAAATGGCTTTTAACAGTATTAAGCTATAACCAGTTTAAAGGTGAACTAAGCATAGACATAACAGACATAGACGCCGCATTGGCTGCTGGAAACGAGAAATGCGGCCGCCATCTTGGACCGGGCATACTGTGGAATTGATTACATCGCGTAGCAGCAGCAGAAGTGAGAGAACATGCCTGAACACTGTGTAGGATATTCCTGCTCCAATCGGCGGACCATCGAAAGTAGAGCTCGGGGGATTACGGTCCTTTTTCAGGGTTTTTAGTGTGTGTGTGTGTGTGAGCGAGAGAGAATGAAATACTCCAAGTAGACTCTAATGTAATATTCATATAGTGTTTCTTCAACTTATTAAAATACCTTTACCGTCACTATCTGTTTCTGCTTCTCTATCATATTTATAGTGTGTGATTTGCAAAATTCCTATCATAGCCTACACCTCATATGGTTATGGTTGCGCTTTTGTCCAAAGTGACATAAATACAAAACAATATAATACTTAAATTTAACAGGGAACAGACTGAGATGTTGGTCAGATTATAGCTAATAAGGAGAATAGCAAAAATGAACAACATCAATTCAGTCAATAGCATAATGAAATAAACAATGAAAATGAGGGAAAACAGCAATAATAAACAATGTCAATTCAAGCAAAATATAATAACAGCATGGTAAGACTACATTAAGGAGAATATCAGTAATGAACAACAATGTCAAATTAATAAACAGCCAAATGAAAATAGAATAAAACTATACAAACCATAACGCATTAGAAGTGCTTAATGAACTAAGTCCATGTTGTAAGTCTTTAGACCCTCTTAAAAGACCCAATACTATCACAGGAACGGAGATATTCATTATATTACTGTTAAGCTCACTATCAATATTAAAATACGCCAAACCATGTGTCATGTATCACAGCTACATTTATGACCTTTGCAGCAAAAAAAAACGCGTGAAAATCAATTCGGTATTCCGTGAGGTATGATTAATTAAATGCGTTGACAGCTCATTACACCTGCCAAACAGATTACACTGAGTGGAGCAGGTGACCGGTCCAAGATGGCGGCCCCACGTCTCGTCAGCCCCAGTAGGGAGTATCGGTCGATGCGGCGTCTACTCTCTATATATGTCTATGGAACTAAGTAAGCTTTTTGTTCTCGTTGTCTGATAGAAAAGTGATACTGGACTTAATACTGACACCTATAGATGGGGATGTAAGTCACAGATGACGCAATTGGTAATCATCAATGCCATTGTCAGAGTGTGCAAAAACAGAAAAACTTTCGAAGATAAAGCAAGTAATATTCAGCTTGTCATGTGACAGATTGCCCTACAAGAGGGGGGTGACCCACATTATGTAGTAAAACGTCTTTTTCAAAGCCGTTGATATGACTGAAGTCTTCATTTTAGATTAAATATTATTTTCTTATAGTCTATAAATGTTTGTCTTTGGATTGTGCAATATGCATGAGTCTTCGCTTGAGTGTGTGTGTTTGTGTGTGTGGAAGGGTCAGTTTAAGCCGGTGACAAGGGTCATCGGCAGTTCCTCATATCTGTCATCATCTATCTCCCCTGGGAGCTCAGCCCAGACAGATGGAGCGGCTTGTCATGTCTGGCAGGTTTCCTCACAACAGGTGAACCCAGTGGACTCAACACTGGAGAGTATTTTTTTTTTTTTTAACACCAACACACACAACATTATCAAATATCAAGCATTTCTTTTTTGTAGTTGTTTTTGTCTCACTGTAATGTTTTGTTTTCTTAGAGACAGTGTCAATGTCCATCCCAACCCATATACCTGAAAGAGCTATTCAGCTCTTAATAATCCACATCATTTTTAGGTGCGACAATTACCAATTATAGGTTTCATTTAAACAATATGGATATTTTAATTCAGTACAACCCAGCACTTAACTTAGGCCATGTGGGAACAGCCATCACATCAGGTCAGGAGAACAAAGTGCATTCTTTTCCATGAGGGACAGGACACATTTTATCATCTACATTCTAATGGCCATCTAGTCAGGTAGTTTGTGTGTGTGTGTGTGCTGAGTGGAAAAAGTCCCGGACACATTCCTGTCAATACCTTAATTTCACCCTATACATCAGAGTCCTTGTCCTGACAACTGTGGGGTGTTGCTTTGGAATAGAAGAACATGATGACAACAACTGCACTCCATTGATGAGACACACACACACACACACACACACACACACACACACACTTAAGCCAGTATTATGTATGGATTTTCTGTCTTGGTTTTTGTGACTTTGCGTCAAGTCAAATTCCTTTCGTCAATACTGATCGGACACACCTCTATTGCACAATAATGAGATTCTGATTCATTCATTCACAATTCATACTCAGCTAATGCTTTAATATGCAATATTTTCTAAAAAAGGTCAAGCTGTCGAAATAATTTTGACATTTTAATATAGCAATATAGAAAAGAGGGAAAGCCGCATAGTTTCTTTGAGAAAGAAAAAAAAAAAGATTAATTTGTTTGTTTAAGTCAATGAGATTAAATTTTTCAATTTATTTCAATATGATGGTTTCCACAAAATATTCTACAGCGCAACTATAGTTTTAACAGTAATGATAATAAAAAATGTACCAGCATATTAGAATGATTTCTCAAGAATCATGTGACACTAAAGACTGAAAATTTTGAAAATTTAGCTTTGCCATCATAAATGATGATTTAAAATGTATTAAAATAACATATTTTTATGAAATTACAGTTATTTTTTGTTCAAATACAGTTGAAGTCAAAGTTTACATACACATTGCAGAATCTGCAAAATGGTAATTATTTTACCAGAATAAGAGGGATCATACAAAATATTATTTTTTTTTATTTAGTACTGACCTGAATAAGATATTTCACATAAAAGATGTTTACATATAGTCTACAAGAGGAAATAATAGATGAATTTATAAAAATGACCCCGTTCAAAAGTTTACATATGCTTGATTCTTAATACTGTGCTGTTACCTGAATGATCTACAGCTGTTTTATCTTTTTTGTCTGTCCTGAACTGTTAAACTGCCCGCTGTTTTTCAGACAAATCCTTCAGGTCCCACAAAATCTTTGGTTTTTCAGCATATTTGTGTATTTAAACCCTTTACAACTGTGACTGTATGATTTTGAGATCCATATTTTCACACTAAGTACAACTGAGGGAGTCATATGCAACTATTACAGAAGGTTTAAACACTTACTGATGCTACAGAAGGAAAAACAATGCATTAAAAGCCAGGGGTGTACACTTTTGAACAGAATGAAGATATGTACATTTTTCTGATTTCGCCTAAATATCTTAACCTTACATGTTTCCCAGAAGACAAAAGTAAAATTTACCATGATCTTCAAATTCAAAAAGTTTTCACCCCCCGGCTCTTAATGCATTGTGTTTCCTTCTGAAGTATCAGTGAGTGTTTAAACATTCTGCAATAGCTGCATATGAGTGTCTAAGCTGTCCTCAGTGTGAAAAGATGGATCTCAAAATCATACAGTCATTGTTGGAAAGAGTTCAAATGCACAAAAAAAGCTGAAAAACAAGAATTTGTGGGACCTGAAGGATTTTTCTGAAGAACAGCAGGCAGTTGAACTGTTCAGGACAAACAAGGGACTCATTAACAACTATCACTAAAAAAAAAAAAAAGCCAGCTGTGGATCATTCAGGTAACAACACAGTATTAAGAATCAAGTGTATGTAAACTTTTGAACAGGATCATTTTTATATATTCAACTTGTGGACTATAGTAAACATCTTTTATGTGAAATATCTTGTTTGGGTCAGTACTAAATAAGAAACAGCATGTATTTTGTATGATCCCTCTTATTTTGGTAAAATTATTAACATTTTGCAGATTCAAGGTGTATGTAAACTTTTGACTTCAACTGTAAATGCAGCCTTAAAGAGCTTAAGACACTTTCAAAAACCCAAAACGTTTATGTCAACAATTACCACATTTGAAACATTTCAGAAAAACCCGATACTGAAGAGAAACATACTCTATGATCTAACAGCGAGCACTCTCTGAGCAAAAATATTTCTCCCTGGGGCTCATACGGCTGTAAAAACGTTTTTTGAAGTAATAAACATCAGACCATTTTAGGCCAATACATGACATGACTACTCCAATTCAGTATTTGGTATGGTGCAATGCTCACTGTAATTCAGCCTGTCACAATGACATACACACTCAAACACCAGCCTTCCCAGCACATCCAGTCAGTCTTGTTCTTTCACATCTTATCTTCTCTAATAATCAACAGACAAACAGGCTTTTAATCTTTAACACTAACACAAAAACACACAAAACCAGCTTTTTATTTCGGCAAACGGAGACTTTTTAATTAAAACTCCTGAGGATAAAGACAATTGTATTCTCAAATACCTATTTCAGAGAACATCTTAATAGTGTCCCAAAATGTGCTCAAATTTGCTAAACTGCCCAAGTCTGCAATCAAATGTCAAAGATATCACTATGAACTCAAAAGGTACTAAAAATTAATGACATTTGAAATTAAATTTATACTTTGATACAATGCACTTGCTTTAGACAAAACTGCAAATGTAAAATCAGAGCAAAGCAACAGTTTAAAGAGAATCTTGCTTAGCAAGTTAGTTAAACTGTCAACCTGAATAAAAACACATGCGGTTTAACAGAACAGACAGTTGAATGTAACTCTATCAGCCCCTTGAGTACTGAGGTTTTGTTCCCACAACATCAACACAAGTTTGCAACGCGTTGTTCCAGGCTTTAGTTTAATTGTTTCAAATTGATTTACAAGAAAAAACAGGCGTCCAGACTAGCTCTCACGCGCTCAGCATCTCTTTCATGTCTTGTCTCTGCACGCTGGTTCTTATTACAAATTGGATACTGATTTGAAAGCTTTTGAAGACTCTTAAAAGATAATTTAAGATAATTTCTTAAGATTATATTTTCATCTGTTGGATCCTTATTATGCCTAATAAGGTCATTTTCACTTTCAACTTTGGGTTTGTGAGTTCAGGTTGTTAATTATTATTATTTGAGGCTTTACAAATTGTTCCAAGAGGCTTATTCAACTCTAAAAGGACACACACAAGTCCTATAAGAGCTAAAATTATGGCCGGATACGTTAGCTTTTAGAGGAGATCAGAGGTGGCAGGAAGGTGGCAGTCGGTCCAGACAGGAGTGGGGCTCGCAAAAGCCAGATAACCCGACACACACACTCACAATCTTCCTGTTTATGCCTGCCCTCACATCCCATTCACACTCTACCCAGCCCAGACCTCTAACACTTTCCTCTATGCAGACAATCTGCTCGGCTCTTACTGTGTCTTATCTCTCGCCTCCTCTGAGTTTTTTTTTCTCCCTCCTCTCTCCTTTTTTCCGCTCCCACTTCCCATAAGCGAACGAGATCTGATGCGGGCAAGATTGGGCACGTTGGCAGGAAGTGTTGCAGTTCTGGTTTGGGCTCTTTTTCTTCCTCCCTCTCCGTTTCTCAGTTTAAGGTGGTGAGATGTATGTCGGCGTGAGACGTACGAGAAGGGGGGACACAATGACACTCGCTAATGGAGGCGTTGAAACATATTAACCATCCTTGCCTTTGTGATCAGGCAAATGTTTGGTCTCCTAATGACCCCCACTGATCCAAACAAACACACTCAGATAAAGAGATAGAGAGGAGTTGCTCCTCTGTGACCTCTAGGAACAAGCCAGTGAGTTCAAGCAGGTCGCAGCAGGAGATACCCGGTCTATGAAAACAGAAAAACTGGATTATTGCATCCTTAAACGCACACGCAAACATGGTGGCTATTTCCGAAGGTCTTATCTACAGCCTTATCCGTAGGACATGAAGCCATGTCTTTTAAACCGTATCATCAAAGCGCAGCACTTACTCATGTGTGGGGGGCTCCTCTCATATCTAGACACGTCTTATCTATTGGAAAACAAACATCTGTTATTGTTAGTGTTGTCTGTCAAACTGCTAGTTAATATTAGCTCATCCTGAAAGGAAAATTCTGTCATCGTTTGGATCATCTACTCACCCTCACATCCTTCCAAACCCATCTGATTTTTGTCCACTCTTTTCCATACAAAATAACTGTGACTGGAGTTTTCAAGTTAAAAAAAGATGCAAAAGCACTATGAAAGTATCATTTAAGTACTATAAATGTATCACTAAGTGGTCCAAATGACTCATATGCTTTTTTTTATTTATGTGTTTTGCGTAAGAAATAATGATGATCCCTTATTCCCTTATTGCGCAGTTACCAAATAAGAACGGAATGAATCATTCAGACCAGTTTCGTGAACTGAATCAACCAATTCATTGAAAAGGTCAATAAAATACACTACCGGTCAAAAGTTTTTGAACAGTCAGATTTTTAATGTTTTTTAAAGAAGTCTCTTCTGCTCACCAAGCCTGCATTTATTTGATTCAAAGTACAGCAAAAACAGTAAAATTTATTCCTGTGATTTCAAAGCTGAATTTTTAGCATCATTACTCCAGTCAAATCCTTCAGAAATCATTCTAATATTCTCAAAAAACATTTACTATTATTACTAATTCAGGTTTCTCTGAAGAATAGAAAGTTCAGAAGAACAGCATTTATTTGAAATAGAAATGTCTTTATCATCACTTTTGATCAATTTAAATCCTTGCTAAATAAAAGTATTAATTTCTATAATTTCTTTCCCAAAAACAACCAAACAAAAAAGCTTTTGAATGGTACAGTGTATAATTCAGATATTTCTCTGAATTTATTTCAGATAAATGCTGAACTTTGAATCTTTCTATTTATCAAAGAATCCTGAAAAAAAATTACTCAACTGTTTTAAATATTGATAATAATAATAAACATTTCTTGAACAGCAAATCAGCATATTAGAATGACTTCTGAAGGATCATGTGACACTGAAGACTGGAGTAATAATGCTGAAAATTTAGCTTTGATAACAGGAATAAATTACATTTTAAAATATATTTAAATAGAAAGCAGTTATTTTAGTAAAAATATTTCACAATTTTACTGCTTTTGCTGTATTCTGGATCAAATAAATGCAGGCTTGGTGAGCAGAAGAGAGCAGAAGAGAATTCTTTTAAAAAACAAAAATCTTTTGACTGGTAGTGTACATTGAAATATTTTAAGAATTTTCATCTATTCTTTGATGGCTTTGATATATAATACTTTCATATGTTATTTTCATGGTGCTTCACTTAATTATACTGATACAACTTCACATTTTGTGACGGAAATAAATTATACGGCTTTGGAAGAACATGAAGACGTAAATAATGACATAATTTTTGGGAACTATTACACCATTACTTTTTCGGTGTATAACTGCGTTTATATTTTTAATGATAGTGGTTAATGGTATTCAATTCAAATTTTATCACTGTATGTAAATAACAGCACAGCATAAAAAAGTTACCTACACATATACGTACGCAGACACACAAAACAGAAGTTAACCAGCAATGACACAGGAGATTCATGGCAAGTCAGCCTCATGGTTTTTACACTGCAACAATAGGGTCGTTAACCTGCCTGTCCAAGGCCAAATTTACACACACTCGGTTTACATGCCGCCTTTAAAGCTTTCCGCTCTGGCCTATCAGGGCCTCTTAAACTGAACATATTTCGCCACAGCTTTAACTCAAACTGTCAGAGCAGTTGGACAAACAAGTTTCTGAAATGACTGACAGGTTTACTCAAGAGCCCTGGTTTTGTGGATCCACTCTCACAATGTGAACGAAATGGATAAGATTGTTCAGAAGACAGACAAAGATAAACATTACAGAGGCTTACGACATCGACCTCCAAGCGTCCACAATACATTTCAGTGTCAGAATGGATAAACACATGATTTACATCGGAGCATTTCCCATTAGTTCTTGAAAAGTCCCCATGTGGCAAGTGAGAGCTTGTATTCAATCCCATCAAAGCAACAGAAACAGCATTGATCTGACAAGCAAAAATGTAGGATACTTTGTGTTTTATTTTCGTGGCTGATTTATGTGGACGTTTGCATGAACAAACTGGCTGTGTGTGTTTGTGTGTGTCTGAGTGAGAGAGAGACAGAAAATCCATCTGATTAAATCTGATAGAAAACTGTGACATATATATGAAACCTACAAAAGTTGCTTAAAAATATATACACTATTATTCAAAAGTTTCTCAAAAAGAGTCCGTAAGAATTAAATACTTTTTTTGTAGCAAGGATGGATTAAACTGATCAAAACGGTTTACTTTTTTACACTGCATAATGCTTTTCTTTTGAACTTTCTATTTATCAAGTCATTCTTAAAATATTAAACATCAACACACACACACACACATACATACATATACATATAAACACACACACACATATATATATATATATATATATGTAAATATGTATAAATAAACTAGAAAAAAATGAGGAAAAAAATTTACAGTTTCTAGGGAACACTTAATATTTAAAAAAAAAAAACAAACTTAATTTTCGATCAAATAAATGCAGCCTTGGTAAACATAAGAGACTTAAAAATTAAAAATGAACAAACAAATACATAAAAAAAAAAATTAATAAATCTAACCAACCCCAAACTTTGAATGTTAGTGTACTGTATACACTACCAGTCAAAAGTTTTTGAACAGTAAGATTTTTATTGGGAGGGAGAAATTATAGAAATGAATACTTTTATTTAGCAAGAATGCTTTAAATTGATCAAAAGTCATGATGAAGACATTTATAATGTTACAAAACATTTCTATTTCAAATAAAAGCTGTTCTTCTGAACTTTCTATTCATCAAGAAACCTGAAAAATAATTCTACTCAGCTGTTTCAACATAATAAAATATATATATATATATATATATTTATTTTTATTTTTATTTTTTTTTTTACAGCAAATCAGCATATTACAATGATTTCTAAAGGATCATGTGACACTGGAGACTGGAGTAATGATGCTAAAAAAATCAGCTTTGAAATCACAGGAATAAATTACATTTTAAAATATATTCAAATAGAAAACAGATATTTTAAATAGAAAACCATTTCTAAATTTTACTGCTTTTGCTGTACTTTGGATCAAATAAATGCAGGCTCGATGAGCAGAATAAAATCTTACTGTTTAAAAACTTTTGACTGGTAGTGTATTTTTAAGAGAGTTAAAATGAAACTTATATAAGAATGTTTGTTAAAGATTTTAAATAATGAACAGATGCACATCAAAAATATTGTAAATAAATTCATATGCACTGCATTCTATTCTTTTTATTTAACAATACCGGTAAAAACACTACATGAATACTGAAAGAAGCCACTGAATTCATAGTTGAACTGCAATATTGCTATCTCTAAAAAGAGGTAAACTGAAGGTAGTCTCAAACTCGACTGTAAGTGGAAGTGGTGGTCTCTCACCTCCTCCACAAATATTTCTGCTCCGCTCAAATAAACTAGCTGGGGGTTCATCAAAGTCTCATCGGGGATGAAAATGTCTGTTCAAACAGGCCTTTGGGGCAATAAATCATTCTCAAACTGTGTGATACAGTGTGAAATACCAAGCACAGTGCAAACAAACCAATGAGCTTTTACACGGTCAATCACACACTCGTCAGCTCTACCTGCAGTCTCAAATTTACGCCGGCGTGACCTGTGGAAATACCGACGGGAGCAGAACAGCCTGGTGCCATGGGGTTGTTTAGGTTGCTAGCCTGTCTTCAATTGTTGTTTGGACAATAGCTTGAAGGATCTGAGCAGTGATGAGAAAAAAAAAGAAAAAAGAAAGACCCTATGTTTGGTCTTTTAGGCTGGCAAAAGATTGAGTTCTTCAGCTGATGCTGTGGTTAAGACAGGAAAGAGTAGCAGAGATGTAAAGTGAAGATTCTGGTTACTATTTCAGTCAGCTATGCGGAATTTCCCTATAAACTAAGGGCTGCAGGATTCTTCAGCTCTATCTTTTATCTCTGTCCACTTCAACCAGAAGGGAAATCAAACAAAAGCACACACCATATGTAGTAACATAAACATTCTCAAAAGACACACCCCTACGCATGTACATACATATACATATAGATATAGATACCTAGAGAGATCAGAGAGACAGTCAGATTTGAGATTCGAAAATAAGACCATTATTATTAAGAACCATATTAAAGGATTAGTTCACTTCCAGTATAAATATTTCCTGATTATTTACTCACCCCCATGTCATCCAAGATGTTCATATCTTTAGCCGCTTTTCCACTATCGGGCCGAACCGTTCTCTTCGCTTAACCGTTCCGTTCCATGCCGATCCGGGCCAGTCAGCACAGGTATGGTTTCATTTTCCACTGTGGTGCTGATAACGGAACTCTTTGGAATGTAAATACAAATGCGTTAGTCGTTGCCTTGGTAACGCAATTGTAATCTAAACAGAGATATGGACGATGATCAGATATTTCTGTTTTTGGGACTTCGTTAAATAACAGAAAAAAAGGACACAACTATAAACAACGCAAAAAAATAAAATAAACAGAAGGCGACGACAGGTATAACGTTACCAACAAATGCTGAGGGGATATGCATGCCAACGGAGACGGACACAGAAGGTAAAACCTTTCTAAAAACTAACACATATTGACAGTATTAATGCATGAGCTACGAACGCAGCGTAACAGCTGTTTACTTGGCTGTTTGATCATATAGCCCGCTTTCGGTTAGCACACACATTCTATCAGCACGGTTTGGCACGGTTGTCTAACCATGCCGAGAATTCCGGGCCGAGAACGGTTTGTAATCGTGCCGTGCCGTACCAGGCTCAGGTGGAAACACAACTGGTACCGTACCTGACTGTTCTAAGAACCGTTCGGCACGATAGTGGAAAAGCGGCTTTTCTTTCTGCGGTCGAAAAGAAATTAACATTTTTGTGTAAAACATTCCAGGATTTCAGTGGACATCAATGGGGATCAATGGGTTGAAGGTCCAAAATGCAGTTTCAATACAACTTCAAAAGGCTCTACACAATCCCAGCCAAGGAATAAGGGTCTTATCTAGAGAGATGATCAATCATTTTCTAAAAAAAAAAAAAAATGTAATTCTATACTTTTTAACCACAAACGCTCGTCCTTGGACTAGCCCTGCAATCTGCATGCGTGTCTTCGCGCATTACGTAATCATGCTGGAAAGGTCACGCACGGTTAATTTTTCATCTGTTTACTTTGGTTCAAAAAATTAGGGTAGGGTGAAAAACTACATCTCATTTTCTCTTTCAACTTCAAAACTGTCCGGCATTGTTTTTTTTTTTTTACCTTTTTTCGTAAAGGGCGTTTTGACTTTCTTTGCACGTACACCTTGTAAACACTGGGTGTTTACAACATGACTACGTAATGTGTGAAGACGAGCTACTGCAAGACGCGCATTTGTGGTTAAAAAGTATATAAATTGTAATATAATTTTTTTTTAGAAAAAGACTGATTGTTTTGCTAAATAAGACACTTATTCCTTGGCTGAGATCACGTAGAGGCTTTTGAAGCTTCACTGAAACTGCAATTTGGAACTTTAATCCATTCATTCCCATTTAAGTACACCATATGGAGAGAAATCCTGGAATGTTTTCCTCATTTTTTTAAAAAGAAAATACAGACAAACAGACCAATATACAAATCGAAAAATCTATAGACTGACAGACCGATAGAGAGACCGATAGATAGATAGATAGATAGATAGACAGACAGACAGACAGCTAAGTAGCTAGACAGCTAGACAGACAG